>BQNB010182249.1:0-12517 GCA_026074375.1 Tanacetum coccineum | reverse complement strand
ATCCAGTAGAGCCTTTAACATCAGACTTAAAGACTCTAAGATTGTTATAGAGATCATCAAAACTAAGACTGTCCACTCCTTGTTTGGTCCTCGTGACTAAGGATACTTGGGACCAGGAAGAAGATAAAGACCATGAATCTCAAGTTGACTCAAAAGACTCTGAAACCTGTCATACCCTTTGTGCAGTCCTTCTGAGTTGGATACAGAAAAGCCTTCAAATTGTTGCTTTAAAATGTATTTTTGCATCTTCTTTGATTCATCATTGCCACCAAATCTGGATTTGATAGCATCCCACATCTCTTTAGCATCAGTCATCTTGTGAAATTTTGCTAAATGGTCTTCTGGTAAAGCCATAAGCAAGGTGGTCCTTGCTTTTCTTTCTCTTGCTCTAGCTAAAATTTCTTCAGCAGTTTTAGGAGGCAGAACCTTTATTACTCCATTTATATCTGTTGAGACACTTACTGGACCATTTCCTTTTTTTATGACTTCCCATATAGGATAGTCTATATGGCTCAAGTAATGTTCTATTTTTATGGCCCAAATGTCATACTCACCTTTCTTCAAAATAGGGAGTTTGATGTTTGACACAATGTGAGGGGCTTGTTGTGTTGGTGTTTGTAGTGGTGGTGGTGGTGGTGGTGGATTTTCATCATCTAATCCTGCCATTGAATAGATCTGAAGGGTAAAGGTTTATAACTGATGTGTTTTGGTTCTTCTTACTCAGAGTTTCTCTACAAGCTCTGATACCACTTATAGATCCAGTCTGAATAGATCTTTCTAGCCTGTTAAGGGTGGTAGCAAATCTGGATAGATCCAAACTAACTACAAGAGAAACAATGACTATGAACAATATAAGTTATGCGGAAACTAACTTATATTGCTAAGAAGAACAATGAATGAAACAGAACTTTGATTACTATTAATCTGCCAGGTTACAGATTACTAACTATGAATATTTGTGAAACTTATGTATCTAACTAGTGCCATAGGGTTCCTTTTATACACCAAGGAAAACCCTAATGAGCTTACAAAACACGTTAAGTGATCATGCATATCTATTCCTAATATATCTCATGCATATCACTTAAGCAGTACTAACATTCTATACTAACAGTACTAATACAAAGCTAGCAGTACTAACTATAACTGGCAGTACTAACAATGTACTGGCAGTACTAACTATCTATCAGCAGTACTAGTGTAGAAGCTCTAAATCCCAACAATCCTCCCCTAAACTTCAAGTAGAAAACTAGCGAGTAGTAACTTGTATAGTAGAAACACTAGTTGTTAGTGAAACTTCTGAAAACCAACCATAATTACGAGATTTGACCATTGAGGGACCCGACAAGTGACAATGCAAACTGGCCCCCTTTGGTTCTAGCCCGTGTTGAGCCCATTTACGGGACAAAAGGCTACATTGTAGCAACCATGTAAAAAATTCAAGGTACCACCACAAGGTTGATTATGTATAACAGTTTCTAACACATTCATGTCATTCCAAACACATACAAACTTATCCTGTCCTTTCTCTCTTGTCTGTCTGAAAACACACACCACATACACACTTTTATTTTTATTTTGAATGAAACATGAGCGTTGAGTGCTTTCGGGTTGTTTCTCATAGCGCGGGTTCATTAAAAAAACACATTTGGGGTTGCTCGGTTTTAGTGCATAATCTCATTTTCAAAATCCTCTTTGTAAGTCATCTATTTTTTAAATATTTTTGTACTTTTAGTAATGTTATGATGCATAGATAATAGTTGTACGGTGCGTTTGTTAAAAATCAAAAGCTAAAAGTTTTGAAATAAATACTAAGGGGTGTTTGTTCGGTTCGACGTGGGTAAAAAGGGAACAAGGAAAGACCATTTTATTATTTTGGTCGTGATGGTTGAATAACATTTATATACTAAGTAGCTTATTTATCATTTAGCTTAAGAATAAGCTTTCGAAAAGCTTATTATAGCTTATTCGGGACTTATTTAGTTTCGGCTAAAAAGGGGATTGTAAGAAAAGTTATTTTGGTTATTACCTATACTTGTCATATTTTTATAGCTTACTATGGTAGCTTATTTTGCGAACTAGAATAACTAATAGCTTATTTAGCTTATTTATAAGCTTTGAATAGCTTGTTTTGGAGCATATATGCTCACGGCATTAAAGAGGGAGGGACCCAAAAATGGGTACTTTTGGTCATTTACCTCTTTTGCCATATTGTTGTAGCTTATTTTGGGTAACAAAAGTTCTTATAGCTTATTTGCGTATTTTTAAAACTTGACATGTTCTTCCTTACTTTAGCTACAGAGAAAGGTCTATTTTGAAGTGTATGATATCTTAGCACAGCAGGATCACTCCAATCAATATTATAAGCTTGAGCTACAACTTCTTATCTTTCATCCAACTGCTTTTGTAATTCAAGAGCTGTTTCAAAATCAGACTTCTCTTGTTCTTGTTTTGCCTCGAACTTAGCTTTTTCTTCCTCAAACACCTTCTTAGCTAATTCCTCATCAATACTCATTTGAACTTAAACACTCTTTTTGATTTTCTTTAGAGGCTCAGACTCTTGCATAATTGCTTTTCCTTTAACCTTTGCTTTTACACCAGCAGTACTACCTAATTCACTGGCAGTGCTAACATCAGCAGTACTAACTAATCTACTTCTTTTGGTGTAAGTTTGAACATTTACAACACTTTGTCTTCTTCTAGCTGCATCTGCAAGAGCTGTAGCTGCACTAAAAACACCTAACTGCTCTTCAGGTTGATCACTAATCTGAGTATCATTAATCCTCCCCTGATCTGCAGCAAGTGTAGGTACCAAAGAAATTCCAACATCCAAGACAACTATGCTAGAAACTTTTTTGATACTAAGAGTATGCAGAATCTACTATTTAGTACTTAGAAGAATATGAATGTAATAGTAAATTGTGATGCAGTAGAATAAACAATGAATATAACCAAAAAGCTTTAATATTATTATGATGAATAATATGATTACTTTGTCTAGTACTAGGGTTTACAACCTTGAAGCTATGAATGTGTCTATCGAGATGTGTTTATAATCAAAACCTAGGATCTCCTTTTATACACCAAGGAGTCCTTTACAAGATAACTACAAATCTTCTAAACTTCTATGAGATATCAACATATCTTCTAAATATATAAGATATACATTAAATCATTCCATACATATCACTTCACACGTCTTAATCATTCTCTGATAGTTGTAATATTCATGCAGCAGTACAAAGTCTTCTAGCAGTATTAAGTTCAGTACTGGCAGTACTAACTTTTCTTCTGGCAGTACTAACCTAGTTAGTACTGTTAGTTATATCTTGAGCAATAGTAAGTTCTTAAACTAGAAGTACTAACTTGTGAAGATTTATTCCCAACAATCCTCCCCTAAACTTGTGATTTACCTTCAAATCTTAAGTTTCTTCTGAATCAAATCTTCTAGTCTAGTTTGCTGAGGATGCTTCCAATCACATTTCTATTGCTGTAATTGTGACTCGACAAACCTGATGAGCTCATAACCCATATTAGTTTATACTATCCTATAAATCCTTTTAATCATTTAATCATAAAGGTTTGTTTCCAAGTGATCCAAGCTTTGATCTTCAAGTGCAAGAGAAGAATACTTCCTACCATCAAGTGAAGAAGTATTATAGCTTAGTGTGTGTGTCTTTGCAACCTTGTTGCAATTATATCATATCTTGTAAATCTTTGTGTATATTGTGAAGGTGTGCATCGTAGTTGTGTATATCAAGTAGATTGTTATGATCATTGTAAGCATAGTTAGATTAGGGTGATCTTAGTAAGTAGTGTTAGATTAGAGTGATCGAGATAGTGGTTAGTTGAAGTGAAGTTGTGAAGATAAGTATACAAAAGGTTGTGAAAGAGTGTGAAGCAAAGTATAGGTCGTGGAGTAAAGTCGTGAATGGAAGAAATGTAGTGTGGATGAAGGCGAAGAATGAATCGTCATGAAGTGTGTGTTAGTTTTGTGATAGATTGGTTCTACCTAGGATTAGAACTCGACATTACACTTAGTGTTGAAAATTGGTGTAATCTAAGTTGTGTACGGTTTTCTCCGCCTAAAGTAAGCTTGTTGACATAGTGAAGAAAACTCTCAAGTTAGGTGCTCGGGGAGTGGAGTAGGGCAAGGCAGTCGCTTCAATTACCGAACCACCCATAAAGTCCTCGTGCTTGGTGGTTTGATCTTCCATCACTGTATCTTTATCTTGCATACTTAGATTCCTATTTTTAATACTTAATTGATTAGTTAAATTGTTCATAATTGTGCACTGTAAATTCACATAAAAGTCGAAATCTAAGTTTTATAATACAAACCAAACAATAAATTTAACACAAAAGCGGCAAACTAACTCAACCCCCCTTCTAAATTTACACACACCCCAAAAGTAGTCCGTTTGAGCTCAGAGGAAAAATTTGTATCTTCCTTTCTGGTACGTCATCCCTTTTGGTATAATATCTCGAACCAAATAGTTTTGCAAAGTCTGCAAACCATGGTTCATTTTTGTATTAATTTCCATAAGGGTTTCTCCAGAGAAGTTATCATCGACTTCAATGTCATCACTAGTTTCATCATTTTTGATTCGGGATAAGTGTTTAGCTGCAACATTTTCTATACCTTTCCTATCTTTGATTTCTATGATAAACTCTTGTAGGAGCAAGATCCAACGAATAAGATAGGGTTTAGCGTCTTGTTTCTTAAACAGATGTCTAAGAGCTGAGTGATCAGTGTGAACAATAGTTTTTGATAGTATAAGATAGGATCTAAATTTGTCGAATGCAAAAACTACAGCCATAAGCTCTTTCTCGGTTATGATGTATTTTTGTTGAGCTGGGTTAAGAGTTTTTCTTGCGAAATAAATTGGGTGAAAGTTCTTACCATCTTTTTGTCCGAAGACACCTCCGACTGCGAAATCACTTGCATCACACATAAGTTCAAATGAAAGATTCCAGTTTGGGCTTACGATCACAGGAGCACATGTGAGTTTCTCTTTTAATAATTCGAATGCTTTTTGACATTCATCGTTGAATTCAAACGGAGTATCTTTTTCAAGCAGCTTGGTTAGAGGTCGGGCAATTTTCAAGAAATCTTTTATGAAACGTCGGTAAAAACCAGCATGTCCAAGAAAGCTTCTAATACTTTTAATATTGGTAGGGGGTGGAAGTTTTGAGATTACATTGATTTTTGCTTTTTCAACTTCAAGTCCTGCACCAGACACCTTGTGTCCGAGCACAATTCCTTCTTTGACCATGAAGTGACATTTTTCCCATATAAGGACAAGATGAGCATCTTTGCAACGCTGGAGCATTTTATCGAGGTTGTTTAGGCATTTGTCGAAAGAGTTTCCAAAGATGGAGAAGTTGTCTATGAATACTTCGACGGATTCTTCAATCATGTCATGAAAGATAGCCATCATGCATCTTTGAAAAGTAGCTAGAGAATTACATAAACCGAAAGGCATTCGCCTATAAGCTTATGTACCGAAAGGACATGTGAATGTTGTCTTTTCTTGGTCCATGGGATCGATAGGAATTTAAAAATATCCAGAAAAACCATCAAGGTGAAACCGAGCAATAAGTAAAATCCCTGCAAGTCTTTCCAAAGATTAGTCCCATAAAGTAAAGGGAAATGATCTTTAGAAAGTTGCTATATTAAGTTTACGATAAACGATTCATTACTCGCTCAACCCGTAACGGTTCTGTTGGACGATTTCTCATACTACTTTTTAATTGTGACTACTAGTAATAATACACCGCCTTTCCTATAACTGATGGTACTACATGGAATAAGGACTAACCCACTAGAACTACACTGTGCGCGCAATTGATATAAAATTAATTCTCCATTATCTATCGAGTTTCATAGATTTATTTCTTAACAACTTTCTTATCATGTTCGATTCTAACCATCTTTCATCTTTTATAGTACAACTGGTTTTTTATCATCCAGAAGTTTTTAATCTTATGTTTACAGAATAATGGGTAAATGCCAGGAATGTCTGTTGTTTTCCAGGCAAAGGCTTCTGTATGTTTTTAAGGACAGGTACAAGTTTACTTTTTGTTTGAGCAGAGATTGCGAGATATGATTTACACAGGAAGAAAAGAGAGGTTCAGTCCAAAAATACATATTCCAAGTTATCAGGAAGAGGTTTGAGTTCTAGATCCGTAGGAGGTTCTTCGAGAGATGTTTTGATTTTGTAATCGGTGTTGATGGTGATTTTCTCAAATTTTGGCTCTTCTTCGTTGGACTCGGAGTCATAGTTTTCATCGGTAGCCATTTCTATGAATTTATCGAATTCAGAAAAGATTTCTTTTTTGAGAAAGGTTCCTTCGATGGAATAGAGGATTTTGCTTCCTTCTTCTAAAAGAGCATCAAAATCTTCTTCTAAGATTTCATCGATAACATCAATACTGAAACATGTATCATCGTTCGAATAAGAGTGTTTAATGGCAAAGTCAATATTAAAGATCATTCGTTTAGTCCCAACTCCAAGATTGAGTTGTTTTTATTTAACTCGAAATTACTGCATCAGCAGTGTGAAGAAATGGTTGTCCCAAGATGAGAGGAACTTTGCTATCTTCTGCGCATTTGAGAATAAAGAAATCAGCAGGGAAGGGAAATACACCAACTTCAACGAGCATAATTTTACCAGCTATTCCAACAGGGTATTGGAATGATCTGTCGGCTAATCTTACGCTCATTCTGGTAGGTTTAAGGGTTTCGAGAGATAATTTTGCATGTAAGCAATACGGCATAAGGTTGATGCTAGCACCAAGGTTGGCTAGTGCATTGCAGGAGAAAATTTTTGATGAATTTCACGGCAATAAGAAAACATCCAGGGTCCGACCAAGTTGTAGGTGAATGTTGTTTTTTGGATCGATTGTCGAACTTACAATCTCTGCTTAATACAAGCGGCTAAAATTTTGTTCTGATTCTTATGCTTGTTGCTTATAAGTTCTTTGAGAATTTTCTCATAGGTAGGCATTCCGGCTAAGACGTCGACAAGAGGTACGTTGATTCAGACGGCTCTGATCATGTCGAGGAATTTTCCATATTGAGCTTCCATTTTCTCTTTCCTTAGGCGTTGAGGGTATGGGATTTTTGGTTTGTAAGGTTTGGGTATCGGTGTTTCTTTCCTAGATTTTGGAGTTTGAGTTTTTGGTTATGATGTGGGTTCTTCTTCTTCATCATCGCTATCGAAGTCTAGGAGTTTCGTAATCGTTTTGTTGATCAATGGTGTTGACTGGTGGATCATAGGATATTACCACTTCTTGTGAACACGAACTCACATCGCACATTTACGAGATTGCGGTGGCGCATTAACTTCCTTGGAATTGTTTCCTCGTGGGTTTACTAGTTTGAGTGTTGCTTGAATGGATCCAAAGTTTTTGACCAGATTATGTCTTGTCAACGAGTCTGTCGAACTTAGCCTCAAGGTTTTGGATTGAAGCTTGGTGATTTTTGGCTACTTTTTCGAGTTGAGTTTGAGGTATATGAAGTGTATCTTTTCTGTCAAAAGCGTTGGTTGATTGCTGAGTTTCATGAAATCGTTTAAATTGTTTTTGAGATCAAAAGGTTTTATCATCATGTTGGATCGATAGTTGTCTCGGTTGTAATCATTCCGTTCGCTTGAACACCAATTATCGTGATTTGAGTCTCAGTCGCGGTAATCATTGTAAAAACGATTCTTACGGAAAGTTTGCATAAATTTAGCCTCTTCTTCACGAGACATGGGTATGTCATCTTCGTTAAGAACGGTTTATTGGTAGTTTATGTACGAATATTGGAGTTCTTTGTACTGAGCCATTCCATTTTTATGGTTAAGGCTGCATCTTTTTCAGGCCATAATTTTGTACAGTGTTCCAGCTATTAATGGTCGACCTTCTGAGGCAATAAGCGGACAGTTTTCCATAGAGATGGTAGGATTATAGTTTTTTTGCCCAATCGTAATTTAGCAAGACTTTGTCTTCAAGGAGGCTTGTTAATCTTTGATTTGGTTGTATAACGTAGATAATTACATCCTGGCGGCAAAATTAAGAAACTTCTTGCGTGTTTGTATCGTTTAAGGCCTGATAACAAGATCTTTGATGGATTTGGCCATATGGGAGATTGTAGCCTGAGGCAGTGATCGGATCATTCCTTCAGAGCGGAGCCAAGCATCTGTTAAGGTTTCATTTTCATTTTATGAAAAGGCTCGGATTTCTCCTAAAAGTCAGTTGAATAAGGCTGGGGGAAAGAAATGGCTGATGAAGGCAGTTCTGAGTTAGTCCTAGTTTTCAATAGTTCCTTTCACTTCGCCGAAAGTGAAAAGGGGAAACATCATAAACAAGACCACTTCTTTTTCTGTGTCTCGGGTAATAAAACATATCACAATTCTAAAGAATTCATGAACCGGTTATGAGAGGATCGTTTTTGATTCTACCACGAATGTGGTTTTCCATTGCCCAGAGTCGCAAGGTTTCCTTTAATTTGCAAATTTTAATTTGCGATTTTCATGAATAGTTGATTGCGGGACTGGATTCGGAGCGTATTTTTAACACGTCGAGCAGCCCACAACAAGTTTGTTACATCTATTGATTATACTTATTGAAGGGGATCAAGAAAGTAACTGAGTAATTGAAATGTTCGAGAATTGGCGTAGACAATTCACAGAAATTTGCGGGTGGATTGTTCTTTGATCGAAGAGGAACTCTTCTGTTTCTTCGACGGGTCTTCGAATCAAGATTACATACAGGTTCAGCTAAAGGTCAACAAGTTCAGAATTGGAAGCACGTGTTTGCATCCAAAGAAAATAAACCATTTATGTTTTGGGTTCCAGTTTGCCATAAAAACTATACGGCGATTTTTTTTGAAAAAAAGGGAGTTAAAATAATTTTCCAGAGTTGACTACAGAACAGCTTAAAAATCCCCGGCAACGGCGGCAAAAACTTTGATGTGTTTCAAAAGCTTTAAATTTATAATGACTAAAAATAACAATTTTATTATAGGGAAACACACGGGTAAAAGTATAACCCACGTATGTAGTATAATCATTTTAGGTAAGACCAGGTCGTCCACAGGGATTTGAGTAGTGTTCAAATAATCAGAAAGAAAATAGACTTTAACAATTTTGAAAATAACTTTTGTTTCACCAAGTGATAATAAAGATGACTACTCGGATAGTTGAAAATAATTTATAAACAGTGGTAATGATTAAGACCTCAAGTGATAGAACCTTAACTTATAAAAAGGATTTCTCGTCAGAAAACGTTTTCACAAATTAACTTAATTAACTTAAGACTTATATTTAGTTGGCTAGACCAGATGTGTCACTCAAATGATCCAGTTAACTTATTATATCAAAGCTTATTTTGTTTATCAATTTACGAAAGTGGATTTCTCGACACAGACGATAAAGACCATAGACAAATCTTTAAAACCATATAGATCATAACGGGTCTTTCGACCTATACCGATATGATTATATAATCTAAGTTGATAAGCAAAACCGACAAGATAAGATATAATAGGGGTGCAACATAAGCTTGAGATTAATGAGATCACAATCATACCAAACACTTATTTATTATCATAACTTCACCGAGTAGTCATGAGAGAATTAGCCTCTCATGGCTATGTAGTTCATAACATAACTTGATTCAACAAGAAACTTCATTATTTCAATAAACTAAGATGATGTTCTTCTTCGTTCTTGGTTGTTTGATCTTGAATCTTCAAAAAGTGTGGTGTTTATGCTTGGGAGAAGGTTGGAAAAGGTTTAGGCTATCATAAGGGTGAGAGAGAATATTTGTGATATGAGGGAAATGAGTATGAAGGGATGATTTGTGGTGAAAATTCATCTCCTATTTATAGGCTGATTTTGGGGTGAAAGTGTGGGGCACAATTTTATAAGTGCGGCGCACTTGAGGTGTTAATGCGCTAGTATTATGACTTCATTTAATTTTTGTAGACAGATGGGAAGTGCGGTGCACAAAGTAATTTGTGCAGCGTACTTAGGAAGTTAATGCACTATTTTGACTTAGCCTTTAATTCTTTGACTTTGAGGATAAGTGTGGAGCACATTGGGTAAGTGCGGCGCACAATTGCACTTTTCAGCTTGAGACTTTATCTTTTTCTTGCATCTGGATTTCCAAAGTGTATAAGTACTTGATCTTTATTTGATTTGAGCTCGGGATGTCTTCAAGTGAACCTGCAAGTATTTCATGCTATTAAGTATCGAAAGTTTACGAGAAATGATAAAATATGCATAAATAACGCCATCGAAAATATGTATAATTTAGGCGTTATCAATGTTTTAAATCGACTAAATAGAAAACGTGAAAACACATGTTTTGGCCACGTTTACACATACCCAATAATCATATAAGCACGTACGGTGGCTCATGATGTAAATGTTGGAGTTTTACAATATACTAATATATTTAAATACAATAGAAAATGTCATGAACATGGATCCGTAGGTCTTATATAATTAATCAATAAATAATAATGATTATATCTCTTATCGCGTGATCGATCGATTTCAGCAGAGCTTAACAAAGATCATGGATTCCTTTTGGATTAATACAAAACCCTTAGAACAATCAACGTAGATTGTCTTTATGTGTGTCCAGACTACACGTCCTTGTGTATCACCGAATGCTAGTTTCTCATATATATCGACCTTAACTTGCACAACCTTCTTGTCAAGCTAGATGATAAAAAAACAAAACCCTAAAGGGTTATGTGTTTGAGCTATGGGTTGAGAGAGAGAGAGAGGGGGGAGGAGGATGAAGGGAGGGATGTCCAGACTACACGTTCCTGTGTATCACCGAATTCTATTTCCATATATACGACCTTAACTTGCACAACCTTCTTGTCATCTAGCTGAAAAAAAAACAGAAACCCTAAAGGGTTAATGATGTTTGAGCTAAGGGTTTGAGAGAAAGAGAGCGAGAGAGACGAAGAGAGAGAAAAGAGAGAGAGAAGAGAAGAAGAGAGAGAGAGAAATAAAGGGAAGATAGAGGGAAAGAGGGGAGAGAAGGGAGGGAAAAGAGAGGAAGAAGGGAGAGAGAGAGTAGGGAGAGGAGGGAGAGGTAAGAGAGAGAGGAGAGAGAGGTAAGAAGAGGGAGAGATGAGGGAGAGAGATAGGATAAGTGAAGAGAGAGAGAGAGAGAGAGAGAGAGAGAGAGAGAGAGAGAGAAAGAGAGAGACAGACAGACAGAGAGAGAGAGAGAGAGAGAGAGAGAGAGAGAGATAGAGAGAGAGAGAGAGAGAGAGAGCTCTATAATGTAAATTAGCGTAAGTAGTGATGTAAGATAGAAATAATGTAGTGACCCGTGTTGGTCATCTAGTAAGTTCTCTACTATAGATGTCACTATAGCATCTACTTTTTTGAATGTTAACCACCATTGAGTTAGAGTTTTGTATACTCTTTCTTTATCTGTTGAAACATTTAGTTTATGAATAGCAAATACCTATCACCCTATTATCACGTATCAACCATCCATTATCAATTCAAAATAATTAAAACATCCATTTCAATTTGAAGAGGAAAAAAAATCAAAGCTAAACATATCACAGTACAAATCCAATCACAATCTCCCAAAGGAAAAACACAAAGACCCTATCAATACAACATTTAAGAATGCTTCAAATGATAATTTTCAAACGCAACTAGTTTCAAGTATTAAACTAGGTACAAGCATGAACACAGGTTTATTGGGCGACCAAAACTGGCGCAAATAATACGATTATCTTGTTACCCAATTAATACTATCTAGTTAGAGTTTTGATAAATTAAATTATTGAAGTGCACTTACGTTTTATGCGGTAGGCTCTTTGTGTTTTTCTTTTAGAATTGTGAATTGGATTTGTACGTGATATGTTCTAGCTTTGATTCTTCAAATTGAAAATGGGTGGTTTTAATTCTTTTGAATTGATAATGGATGGGTGAAACTGATAAAAGGGTAATACTATTTGCTATTCAAAAACTCAATGTTTCTAACAATATACAAAAAGATGCTTCCATATTTAATTTCAAAACCATATGAATTCAACTAGTTCAAGTATTAATCTGGGTACAAGCATGAACACGGGTATTATTCGCGAACAAAAACTAGCGCAAATAATACCCGTGTTTATGCTTGTACCCAGATTAATAATTGAACTAGTTGGTTTGAAATTAAATATTGAAGCATCTTTTATGTTGTAGTGGTAGGGTCTTTGTGTTTTTCTTTTAGAATTGTGAATTGGATTTGTACATGATATGTTCTAGCTTTGATTCTTCAAATTGAAATTGGATAGTTTTAATTCTTTTGAATTGATAATGGGTGGTTGATACATGATAATAGGGTAATAGGTATCTGCTATTCAGAAACTCAATGTTAATAAAGAAAGAGTATACAAAACTCTAACTCAATGATGGTTAACACTCAAAAAACGCACACTTCATTACTAAGGTCTATGCCTCTATTTATAATACAATAAAGTATATGCTATAGTCACATCTAT
>BQNB010182246.1:0-12518 GCA_026074375.1 Tanacetum coccineum | reverse complement strand
AGGTTATTATTCCAAATCATGTGCACTTAATCAATCAACCACCCGAACACATCAACAAATGGACCAAAGATCACCCGATTAATAATGTGATTGGCGATCCTTCTAGACATGTTTCCACTCGAAATCAAATACATGATGAAGTCCTATTCTACTATTTTGATGCTTTCCTTTCTTCTGTTGAACCTAAGAGTTATAAAGAAGCATTGATGGAATCATGTTGGATTGAATCCATGCAAGAAGAACTCAATGAGTTTGAACGTCTTGAAGTTTGGGAGCTGGTACCTCATCCGGATCGTGTCAAGATTATTACCATGAAGTGGATATACAAGGTGAAATTAGATGAACTGGGAGGTGTATTGAAAAATAAGGCTCGTTTGGTAGCGAGGGGATATCGTCAGGAAGAAGGAATAGACTTTGAAGAATCTTTTGCTCAAGTTGCTCGACTCGAGGTCATCCGTATCTTTATTACATTCGCTGCTCATATGAACATGGTCGTCCACCAAATGGATGTGAAGACCACATTTTTTAATGGCATACTGCGTGAGGAGGTCTACGTTAGTCAACCGGATGGGTTTCTAGATCTAGAGAATCCCAACCATGTGTACAAGCTTAAGAAAGCCCTTTACGGTTTGAAACATGCTCCACGGGCTTGGTATGATTTGTTCTAAGCGTTTATACTCTCCTAGAAGTTCTCAAAAGGCACCGTTGATTCTATATTATTCATCAGGAGAGAGGGCAAAGACATATTACTAATACAAATTTATGTCGATGATATTATTTTTGTCTTCACTAAACCTGATCTTTGTAAATCACATTCTAAAATCATGTGTTTAAAATTCAAGATGTCGATGATGGGCAAACTATCATTTTCTTAGGACTATAGATTTCTCAGAGTACCAGAGGCATCTTTTTAAACCAATCCAAATATGCTCTTGAATTACTTAAAAAGTATGGTATGGAAACTTGTGACCCAGTGGATACTTTAATGGTGGAGAAATCCAAACTGAATGAAGATCCATAAGGGAAAGCTATTGATCCTACACGTTATCATAGAATGATTGGCACTATTATGTATCTCACATCTAGTAGACTAGACCTTGTATTTGATGTGTGCATGTGTGCCCGGTATTAGGCAAAGCCTACCGAAAAGCACTTACATGCTGTTAAGTGAATCTTTCGATACTAATAGGAACCATAAATATGGGTCTTTGGTATACGAAAGATTCTTGCATTGCTCTAACAACCTTTGGAGATGCTGACGATGCGGGTTGCCAAGATACCAGAAAAAGTACGTCTGGAAGTATGCAGCTACTAGGTGATAGATTGGTGACCTGGTCATCAAAGAAACAGAAGAGAACCACCATATCTAGTAAAGAAGCTGAATACATTGCTTTGTCAGGAAGTTGTGCTAAAATACTTTGGATGAGATCACAGTTAACTGACTATGGCCTTGGGTTCAACAAGATACCTTTGTACTGCGATAATAAAAGTGTCATTGCTTTATGTTGCAATAACGTCCAACACTCCCGATCCAAGCATATTGACATCAGACATCACTTTATCAAGGAGCAAGTGGAAAACGGGGTGGTTAAACTATATTTTGTCAGAACAGAGTATCAGTTGGCAGACATTTTCACTAAGCCTTTAGCACGAGAACGGATTAAATTTATCATCAACAAGCTTGGTATGAGAAGTATGTCTCCTAAGACTTTGAAAAAGTTGGCAGATAAAGAGGAAGAGTAATGGTGGTAAACTCTTCACATATCCTCTGTATCATATGTAAATAAGAAAATAAGAAAAACCCAAAAAGATTTTTCATTTTATATAAACTTTTCAAAAAGAAAATACAAAAATATAAAATCATAAAAAGAAAATACAAAATTAAAAAATCAGGAAATATAAAAATATGGTGTTCATGACACGTCTTCTGAAATTCGATAACATTTACGGCCTTAGAAATGTCATTAAATAATGATATGAGGCTGTAAATGAAGTTCGAGCAGAAGTTCAAATTGTTTTCAAAACATTTCATATGGCTTGCTATTATTTCAGATAGCAACCCGGTCTTAATTTTAAAGGCAAGTATTTCAACAAAAAGAAAACTTGACCTCACAACGGGAAATTAATTTTTCTCGGGTATGAATTACTTTATATTCATACAAAGGCTTGTGTTTACTTTGCAACACAACCCGTGCTTTCTATATAAAATAAGTATACGTGTCAGTGCATTTATTTTTCCAAAATAAGAGAAATCTTATTTTTATTCATAAAAAGTTGTCTTTCAAAATGAATCAGTGTCTTCGGGAATCTCACAAAAAGATTTAAAAGCTAATTCAACCACTCAAACAATGACAACAGCTCTTTAAATAGAAAACGGGTCATTGTTTGA
Organism: Tanacetum coccineum; assembly: GCA_026074375.1. Lineage (NCBI taxonomy): Eukaryota > Viridiplantae > Streptophyta > Magnoliopsida > Asterales > Asteraceae > Tanacetum > Tanacetum coccineum. The sequence goes on along the minus strand of BQNB010182246.1, from coordinate 10,129 downwards.
GGGGGAGAAAGTGCCATCAAATAATCTTTTAAAACGGTCTTTCAAAATAAGTCACTGAATAAACAGATAAAGTTTTTAATAAGGACGGATCACAATTTAAAGTGGAGTTAATTTATATTAACTACAAGGGATTTAGATGTCATTTGTTTCAAACTTTAGGGACATATTTGCAATTTGAGACTTAGTGAATTCAGGCTTTAAACTACAGACAATCAATATTGCCAACACCTTATAGTTTGTAAAAAGACTTACGAATGTTTGGAAATACTTTCATAGTTTTAAAAAGCCTTGAAGTTGATTCTCACAAAAAATGTAATATTTTGATATACGAAAGCGTGGACATAAAGAACGTACAAAACGGACTTCAAACGAGAAAGATACGCGCTATTTTATACTTGTGCACTATTTCCTGACGTGAATAGTGTTGGTTCGTTTTTAATAAAAAAAATTGCGAAACATTTTAGAATCACTTAAATAATATTTATGCATGTTTTAAATTTTAAAAATATTATTTTCCAAATGCGATTGAACTATTTATACGATTATACGAGTACAAATAGGGTTATTATTTATCAAACGCGATTTAAATATTATTTCACAAATACAATTAGATGGTGATGTAGCTATATGGAATTATATACGGTGTTAGTTATTCGAAGAACTTAGTACTCATACGACCTATAATTAATTAGGTTGCATTCGGAAACCCACGTGACATTTATTCACGCATCTGATATACTTGTTATCTATTCACTCAAGGTGAGTTTATAGCCCCACGTTTTACTTGTTTTGCATATACTTTATCAACTTTAGGGTGAGAAAGGCTTGTTACCAACTTCATTATATGATTGGTGTGAATTTTATTACATGTTGTTGCATTTACAATTCGTTTTACAATCTGTGGTACATACTCTATCTACTTATTTTAGGATGATTATGCCATTGCTTGTTTCACTTTTTATTTGTTGTAATAATGAATTACTTTACTTATTACCCTAAATGATTACCGGATTCGCTTAAGCGGATATGAACTGTTAATTGACTCAGAGGGTAGCGCGAATGTTATTTAAAATAGATCTTATTCGGGTGTGACAGCTCCGTTCGGGTGATTAGCTATCACTGGAAAAACAAACGTTATAGCATGTCGGAGCATAACATTTACATGAACATGAACACTTATGGTGCCTTGAATAAAGTGGCATATATAGGGGTCTACGTAACAGTTTCATGAACTTAGAGTAATCATAATAATTGTTTTATACACACTATGAATGTTTAGGTTGCCTTGAAATAAGTGGCCCTAATACCACTGTCTTGTACAATGGTGGTCCCACTATACTTAGACCTTTTGTGACTATTTGGGGATGTAACACAAGGTCATGCAATTAATTTACAAACTCTTAATTTCATACATTCATACAGTACTTTTTGGTGTCGATTTAAGGGTGTTGGACCGGTCATACATACTTTTTACAAAATTTGGTTCAAACATTTTTTACTTACAAAACACCTATGAATCACCAACTTTATGTTGACACTATTTAAGCATGTTTTTTCTCAGTGTGAATTAGTTGCTTGGTGTATTGTGCGCATTGGTAGTCTAAATTATTCAATGATTTATTTTTTCAAACGACACAGTTAATGGTCAGTCTCTCATGACTTGAGCAAATGTTATTATGAAGTACACCTCCCAGAAACATATTCCGCTGCGACCCATTTTTAGGGGTGTAACATATACCACATTAATTGAAAAGGTATCATGATCACAATGATATAAGTTATACGTCCTGTAGTGAACCGTTACTCGAAACCAAAAAACCTAAAAATTACTTAAAACGTAAACTGCGAATTTGGTGACTTCTAAAAACTGCTAGTCCGATTGATAAAGAGAAATTGCGAGTCCGGTGAACTTAAAACATGCGAGTCTGGTTGAATAACTAGTTGCGAGTCCGGTTAAATATGAAAAATGCGAGTCTGGTTGAAGAACTAGCTGCGAGTCTGGTTGAGGAAGAAAAATACGAGTCCAGTGAATGAAGGAACTGTGAGTTCGGTGCCTTCTATAACTGCGAGTTTGGTGACCTTTAAAAACTACGAGTCTGGTGACCTTTGAAAACTGCTAGTCTGGTGACCTTTGAAAACTACGAGTTTGGTGAATGAAGGAGCTGCGAGTCCGATGAATGAAGGAGCTGTGAGTCCGGTGAAAAAAGGAGCTACGAGTCCGGTTGAAGAATGAAACTGCTAGTCCGGTGACTTCTAGCTGTGAATCCGATGTACTATGTCTTATGGTCCTTGTACCTTTCTTCTTTGCCCAGAAACCACAACACACCTTCGTGGTCCTTCTCTTCCGTTTTGCCCAGAAACACAAATAAACCTCGCGTCTTCTTGAATGTTGCCGTGAATAAGCTTCAAAATAAGCTACTTAAACAATAATCTTAAGAAAGAAATGTAAACAGTGGACGATCATAAAAACAAGATGAAAACGGAAAAAAACAAAATATTAAAATGTTGTTTTAATTAATGAACACTGTAGTGTTTGTTTTCCTTAAACAAAACACGTTTTATTTTCAAGAAGGTTTGTAAGCATTGTTTGCGAGTGCCACTGTTTTGATATGAAGAGCTAAAAGACACGATTTGAAACATTTTTGACGTATTTTGCAAAAGAAAACAATAAAATATGTTAGACACTAAATCAAAACCAAGTGTTTATAGCTTAATAAATAAGATGCCGTGTAACACCCCCCTTAATTGACATATAGCATCAAAAACGAATTTGGGGTATTACTTCATGAATCAACAGTCATAATCATATAAAATGACTCAAAAGAGACGTTTTGGAAAATTTAGTTATCATTCAATATTATTTTAGAGTTTTACAAAAGGAGGTCCCAAAATACATATGAAAACATAAAGTTTGAATGATAACAAATTGGACGTCCTCAAGTCCAATGCCACTCCATGCCATAGGTTGCTCAATCACCTGAGATAAACATGCTAAAAAGGTCAACACAAAGGTTGAGTGAAATTCATAGGTTTGTAATGAAAAGGTTGAATACAAGTCATCATAAGTGGTAATAATTATACAATTACAATTATCATGGAAAAGAGTATTATTGCCCTAAGCTCATGACACCAACACATTAACATGGAAATCACCTTAGTGACATTATTAAGGAACAAACGTCCTTTGGAAAGGTAACTTGCCAAAGTTACCCAATTATTCTCAAATATAGTGCGTTTAATTACCTCATGCACAAGTAAACACAAACGGGATTCGTCAATCCCGATAGATCTATCCATAATATTCGCGTTCACTCGCAAGTGATTAATGGTTCATGATTAAATGATATTGGCAGTAGAGGTAAACTTAGGCAATAATATATCAGGATAACATACAGTTGGAAAATACTTGTATTCATAGTTTATAGCATATATCTCCCCACAGAGTTTAGAAAACATGTAAATGTGGGACTATAAACTTACCTTAATAGGGAAATCTGATTGATTTGAAATTTAATTCAAATGGAAGTAAACAGCCTCGTCACGTAACCTGGGGTAATATGTCAAGTCTTAGTTTGATTGTTTATATTTCAAAACTTTATTTCATAAAGTTTAACGTAAATATTAATTTGGTTCATTAACTTATGAAATCATCGTATCACTGTTCGGGCTATCATAATCCAGAGGTCATGTAGTAAACGTTTGAGGAGCTAGGACACTTTAAATCGTAAATCCAGCAACTCGTCAAAACGTCTACCCAAATGAAATCCCCTCACATGAAATTCCCTAGTAACGTGATATGTTATAGTTTAAAAGATAAGATTTTATCTTTTTAAGTTTCTTTAAAAGCTAGTGGATGATAAATTATGTTAAATATATAACATAATTGATTTATAATGTTTCGATCGATGATTGATAACGATAAATGTGTCGGTTTTAAATAAAATTGAGTCTTATAATGTTTATATATATTTTTATAATTAATATAAAAATATTACATTTTATACCCTTGAGAATACAAAAATGACAATATATACCCTTGGTATATATATTTACAAATATAATCCTTTATATATAACTTTATATAAATTTAACCCTTAATTTTGAAAGTTGGCAAAAAAAGCCCTTAGGGTTTCAAGTTTAGGATAATTACATTTTCAGCCCCTCTAGTTTATAAGTTTCATAAATTTACAATATATACCCCTTTTTATGAAACCATTTACGAATTAAGTCCAAAATTCATAAACTTGGTATTTTTGAAATCCGGTTTCAATTTGCAGCTTATAGCTTATTATTATAAGCTAAAATAAGTTGGTTTTACGAGCTTGTAGCTTATGAGCTTAAAAATCCAAAATAGGCACGTTTGGTTTAGAAATAATAACCCGAAATCTTAGAGCTTTTAGAGTTTGTTTTTAAGCTTATAAAAATGATAAGTTAGCTATTAGAATAGCTTCTAGGACCAGCTTATAGCTTTTAGCTTATTGGGTTTATGAATAGAGCTTATTAGGGTTTTAAGGATGCATTTGGTTTAGGAAAACCAAATGAATAAGCTTTAGGGTTTAAGGGCTTATTTCATGTGATCATAAGGATGTATAGGAGCTTATATATAATCTAAAACATGATAAGATCTTGTTAAACGAGTAGAAAAGCTTACCAGTGCACGAATGGGTGAAATGGGTCAAAATGAGCAAATATAACCCAAAAACTTTAGGAGATGAATCAAGAGCTTCTTTCTTCTTAACCTTGGATTTTAAATAGCTTATACTTTCTCTTATTCTTTTCCTTAGCTTGATTAGAACATGATTTTGAAGTAGTGTTTAGCTTAATGGTAAGTTTATGGAAGCATGCATGTTTCGGCTATATATAAAGGTAAGAGTAGTGGCCAATTTTAGGAGAAGTAGTGACCAAGGTGAGCTAGGATTAATGGCCAAGGGATAGCTAGGATGACTAATGGAAGCTAGTAATAGCTTTGAAAGGTGTATGGAGGTGGAGAGGTGTTCGGTTATCATAGGAGGTGATAAGGGGGTTTTCTTGGTGTGCAAGTTGGCTAGGTGGTGACAAGGAGGTGATGAAGGTGCTTATCAAGGTAGTAGGCATGGTGGTGAATCATGGATAAGGGTGCTTGCTTGGTCTTGGTTTGGTTCGAAACTAGTTAAGTAGTATCGGGGTCATTAGGGTTTCAGGTTAGGGTTTTAGGTTTAAGTCAAGCTAGGGATAGAATTAGAGACAGAAAAGTGTTTAAATATGATGCATTGGAGTGCTTGAACTTAGTGCTAAAGAGTTGGTACGAAATCCTTAAGAAAATGGAGAGAAATGACCTAGTTTGAATTCGTGCTTTGTCAACTTGTACTTCAGGCTTAAAAGGGTGTACATTAGTTTTGGAGGGAAAATATATTCGAATGTTATGCATTATACACTTGTACATGCCTTAAAGATTGTACCTTTGTATTGTATGTAAACATTACCTATATTTAGGGTTAGTTATAATTGTTAAGTTTAAAAATCAGTTTTGTTATAAATTATGGAAAGTATGATAAATCAGATAACGTATGGTAAAAATGGAGTTTAAAACATATTGCTTGACATTTATAACATGTACTTGATATAACGTTGTTGAAAATTGGTATTAGTAGGGTTGCGTGAGCAGTTTACTTTTGTAATGTAAGTTTATGTTCATTATGGGATGGAATAATTTAAAAATCTTTCATGAAAATGGTTGCATCTAATTTAATAGATAGATATTACACTGAGAAAAATTGCATCTAATTTAATAGTTGGATAATTACATAGATGAAAATTGTAGGGTTAGGTTGTTATAGTCTCCCAACTTAAAGAAATCTCGTCCTTAGTTTTAGTTGGATGTTGGAGTGATGTTTGGAATTAAATGTTGGATACTTGATGAATTGATCTTTGTTTTCACCATCGTGAATTCTGGTCCTCTTTTAGAGTTTCATCTTACTTTGACTATAGGGATACGACTTTGTCTTAGTTGCTTGACTTCTCGATCTATAATTTCTATTGGTTCTTCCACAAAGTTAAGTTTGTCATCAAGCCGAAGATCTTTCATTGGAATGACAAGGGATTCATCAAATAGGCATTTCTTTAAATTAGAAACATTAAATGTACTATGGACATTACTGAGTTCTTCAGGAAGCTCAAGTTTGTATGACACTGGGCCGACCTTTTCAAGGATCTTAAATGGTCCAATGTACCAGGGGTTAAGCTTTCCTCACTTTCCGAATCGGATGACACCTTTTCGAGGTGACACTTTCAACATAACACGATCTCCAACTTAGAATTACAAAGGCTTTCGCCTTACATTAGCATAACTCCTTTGTCGATCTCTTACAGCTTGCAAGCGTTGTCGGATTTGTATTATCTTTTCGGTGGTTTCATGGATTATCTCTGGTCCCGTGAGTTGAACATCTCCAACTTCGGCCCAGCAGACAGGTGATCGACACTTTCTACCATAAAGTGCCTCGAATGGTGCTACCTTAATACTAGCATGGTAACTGTTATTATAGGAAAATTATACCAGTAGTAAGTGTCTCTCCTATCCTTTTCCAAAATCTATAACACAGGCTTGAAGCATATCTTCGAGTGTTTGGATGGTTCTTTCACTTTGTCTATTAGTCTCAGGATGATATGCTGTACTCATGTCTAATTGAGTACCCAAAGCATTCGACATTGACTGCCAGAATCTGGATGTGAAATGACTGTCATGATCCGATATGATGGATATCAGCACTCCATGCCATGAGATTATTTCCTTTATATACAACTTTGTAAGGGTTTCCATACTATCTGTTGCTTTGGTGGGGATGAAATGTGCTGATTTGATAAGGCGGTCTACAATGATCCAAATTGTGTTATGTCCGTTTGATGTTTTGGGTAGTTTTGTAATGAAGTCCATCGTTATTCTTTCCCATTTCTAAGTAGGAATCTCTGGTTGTATCAGTAAGCCGGATGGCTTCTAACATTCTGCTTTAACTCTAGAACATGTCAAACACTTACCAACATATTCTGCAGTGATTGCCTTCATGCTAGGCCACCAATAGAGTTTCTTTAGATCCTGATACATCTTGTCAGAACCTGGGTGGATGGAATACTTTGATTTATAGGATTAATGCATGATTAAGTCCCTCAAATTACCAAAAAGCAGTAACCAACTTTGATTCTTGATACATCGGGTTCCATTCCTTGCAAATTCTCAGCTTTGATGTTCTCTTCTTTGATTGCCTCAGTTTGGGCTTCTAGGATTTGTGATGGTAATTTTAGGTAAAGGGTCATGACTAATACTCTAACTCGGAGTGGTTTGATTCGTTCCTTTTGGCTTAAGGCTTCTGCTACAACATTTTCCTTTCTAGTATGGTAACGAATCTCATAATTGTAATCTGCGAGCAATTCTAGCCAATGACGTTGTCTCATGTTCAACTCTTTCTGATCAAGGATATGTTGAAGACTTTTATGATCAGTGAACACAGTACACTTTGTGCCATATAGATAGTGTCTCTAAATTTTAAGAGCGAACACTACTGCTCCTAATTTGAGGTCGTGTGTGGTATAGTTCTCTTCATGAGGCTTGAGTTGTCGGGATGCATATGCAATAACTTTTTCTCTTTGCATTAACACCGCTCCCAGACCTTGATATGATGCATTATAGTAAACGACAAAGTCATCGTTTCCTTCTGGTAATGCTAAGATTGGAGCTTCACAAAGTTTTTGTTTTAGCAGTTGGAAGGCTGATTCTTGGTTTTCTCCCCAGATATACTTCTTGTTTTTCTGGGTTAATTCAGTTAAAGTCTTTACAATCTTTGAAAAATCTTTGATAAATCTCTGATAGTAGCCGGCGAGTCCTAAGAATTGGTGTATTTCTGTAGGTGTAGTAGGATATGCCCAATTCTTAACTGCTTCAATCTTGACAGGGTCAATGTGAATTCCTTGACTGTCCATCACGTGCTCGAGAAATTGCACGATACTGATCCAGAAATCACATTTGGAGAACTTGGCATATAATTTCTCCTTTTTGAGGAATTCTAGGATTATTCTCAGGTGATCTTCGTGTTCTTCTTTGTTACAGGAGTAGATAAAAATATCATCAATGAATAGTATCACAAATTTATCCAAGTATGGTTTACATACACGGTTCATGATCTATGAACACAGCAGGCGCGTTAGTTAAACCAAATGGCATCACTTGGAATTCATAGTGTCCGTATCTCATTCTGAAAGCAGTCTTGGAAATATCTTCATCCATGACTCTTAGTTGATGATAGTCTGATCTTAAGTCAATTTTCGAGTAAACACTCGAACCTTAAAGTTGGTCAAATAAGTCATCGATCCTGGGTAATGGGTAACGATTCTTTATGGTGAGTTTATTCAGCTCCTGGTAATCGATACACATTCTGAAAGATCCGTCTTTCTTTTTAACAAATAAGACAGGAGCTCCCTAAGGCGAAGTACTCGGTCGGATAATACCTCGATCTGCTAACTCTTGTAGTTGGTTAGATAATTCCTGCATTTCTGAAGGAGCTAATCTGTAAGGTGCTCGGGCTACTGGTTCCGCTCCTGGAATTAAATCTATTTGAAATTCTACTTGGCAAACTGGAGGAAGGCCGGGTAGATCTTCAGGAGAAACTTATGGAAATTCTCTGACTACTAGTATATCTTCTAGTCATTTTTCGTCTGACTTCTCCATTACTTGGGGTACAAAAACTTGATATACCCTGGATATATATCTTTCGGTTTTAATACAGGATATGAGGCTTAGTCGGGTTTTACTTCGATCACCTCGTATGATCAAAGTTTCACCGTCAATGGGGATGTGGACGACTTTCTCGTCACAGATAATTCTAGCATGATACTTGGATAACCAATCCATACTAATGATGACGTCAAAACTACTGAGTTTAATCAGCATAAGATCAATTTTGAAAGGTTGGTTTAACAAAATCAGAGTGCAATCCTGGATAACGGTATTAGTGCCTACTAGGTTTCCATCGGCCATTTCAATGTCATAAGTGGTATCTAGTGTAATTGGTGGGATATTAAGCATAGAAGCAAGAGATATGGATATAAAACTTTTATCGGCTCCTAAATCAAATAATACTCTAGCTAGATGTTGGTTTAGGAGGAACATACTCGTGACTATGTTCGAATCTTGGTGAGCGTTCTTGTCCCTCAGTAAGTATGCTCTTCCATGGGCATTGTTGTTTGCTCTTGAGCACTGACTTTTGTAGTGCTCTTTCTCTCCGCAGGTATGACAAGTTACGAATACTGGTTATAGGTTGCTTCCAGTGGCTGGCCCTTTGTTTCTGCAGTTCCTGGTCTGATGACCCACCTTATTGCAAGTCTGACACTTGACAGTGCAAGATCCTGTGTGATGCAGGGTGCATTTCTTACACAGGGGAAGGCTTCCAGTATACCTACTATTTTCAGTTAGGGTGATAGCATAAGCCTTGACAGTTTCTTGCCTTCTATTCTGTTGTTGTTGGTGATCATTGTTGCGGTTGCTATTGTTGTTACGGTTATTCTGGTAGTTTTTGTTGGTGAAGTTTCTTTTATCATCAAACTTTCATTTGTGATCATTGGTTCCTTGAACAAAATTTTACTTTGTTACTTGTGTAACATTTCTCAATTTCAGGTCATTTTACGACTCCTATTATTCGTCACTATTTATTTTGGTTCAATACGCGTTTACTTTTAAATTAACTTTTAAGATAAATCGTGTAGACTAGAAATAATCATTTAACGTAAACGGTCACCAAATAAATTAAAGTTTACGACAAACAAGTGTTATATAATTATTAAGAAGATAATTATTAACTTTGCATATTTTATTTTATTGGTCACGTAAAAGACTTACGTTCCCAATAAAATACATTTAGACACACCCCGAAAATACCTAGACTTACCTAGACTCAAACCAATACCCACTGTTAAACCTTAAACACAAAATTAAATCAATTCTTATGTTAAAAGCCTATGTTGGCCGAATGAGGGGACTAAAGCAAATAGAAAATCTCCTAATGATCCTTAAGTACTTGTACAACCCATGTTTAATTAAAACATGTACAATATGTTCCTAGTTAGCCTATTACCCAATGGTTAATAACCATTTTACTCCCTCTTG
>BQNB010182245.1:0-12518 GCA_026074375.1 Tanacetum coccineum | reverse complement strand
CACTTTATTCTCGTTGTTCTTAACGCTTTGCTAAAGGTAAGTTCATAGCCTCACTTTTACTCATTAAATGTTTTATAAACTTCTTGAGGGATATACATGTTACTTTACTTTTTATTTATGAATGCAAATGCTTTAAATGAATACTTTTCTTGATATTATTATTGCTTAAGTACCACTAATGCCATGAAGTCCCTTATATTATGAACCGTTAATTACTTTTTGTGAAGTAAACGTGAATGCTGTGAATATATCTATTAGGGTTGACCACCCCCGTGCGGGTATGTAACACCTGATTACCATGTCAAACGGACGCATTTCATTTTAGGTAATACTTCGATGTTTTAGCAGAACATCGAATTTCAGGGCATAAATCTAATAGACTGAGGTTTGCACGTAACGTTTAGGTTTCGGTGTCATGAGCTTTGTGCATTAATAAATGCTTTCGACTTTTGAATGTGTTTCTATAGTCAACTATATTTGAAATCTTGTGGTCTACTACTTTACTTATAAACCTATGAATTTCACTCAACATTATTTGTTGACATTTTAGCATGTTTATCTCATGTCCCTAAGGTATTAGCTTGGCTTGGAGTCGCACGACATATTTTAAAGGCTTTTGCATCTTAATTACCATTCGATGATGTTTCAAAAATAATTATGTATTGTACTACTGTTGGGACCTCTCTTTTGTAAATTCTGATGTTTAAATTTATTGAATGTGTAATATTTCAAAACGTCTCATTTAGATGTGGTTTTCTGTAACTTGTACTTTGTGCTATGAAGTAGTACCATCAGTTGCCTTCCACTGATATCCAAAATTAGGGGTGCTACAGATTGGTATCAGAGCACTGGTTATAGAGAACTAGGTTGCATTTAGTATCTAGACTATAACTACTATATATACTAGGACTTCTCTTATTGCCTTACATATTATCTGTTCGCGTATACCTCCTGATTACTATGCTTATTTATTGAGTATCACTATTAGAGTTTATATAAAGGCTATTTATATAAATACTTGATTTGACTTCTGAACACTTATGCTTATTTTCCTAAGCATCACTACTTGTTTAATATAAAGGTTATTTATATAAATACTAGAACTTTCCCCAAGACATTGTAAGAGACACGATGGTCTTTAAAACTTTTTTATGACTTTCCATAATACATTTTCCCATTGAAACTTGCCACAGTCTGCCTACCCCACTGATTATCTTACTATCTAACTCCGAAGATGTATGAAATACTCCTCTTTATGTTGATAACACCTACGTCATCTCGTGTGACTATCGCCTAGAAGCCGTGCCGATGATTAATTCGAACCGTCCTTACCTTAAACCGTATCTCGTAACATTCCATTTTTGAAACACAACTTTTAGAACCTGAAGGGAAATAAAGAAAAAGCTCGCGGGAACCTTAACGTCATTATAGATCATGCTAATGCTTAAGGAGAGATTTTTCCTGCTTTGCCTAGTGAGACCTAAGTCGAAGACTTCTTGGACTATATTCCCTAAGAGATTTGTATTAGTACTTACCTATGTATTTCGTTGCATTGTGTGGATGTTTTTAAATCATCTATTAATTTTATGTGTCATAACGATTCTGTCCGTTACCCTTCCTAAATTATTACCACCTTATAAACTCAGGAAGGACCATGCTATACTGGGAGTAGTTACCTTAAAATTTTGTCAAAATCAATTTTCTACTTATATTCTTAAAAGCAAAATTTTGTGTGCGTATACATAAGAGGTGCATATCCTGAGCATTTGTATTAGTAAACACAGTAACTAAGTAGACATTTACACAACGTCATCATATAGAATCAGCCCCATCTTGTTAGAAATACAAAAAGACTCGGTCACTCCTAAAAGGTATCTCGTAGCTCGTAGTTTATATTTGGAACTTAAGTAAGCTAATCGGCCCAAGCCTATGGAAATCCTATAGCTTGGCCAGCCAAGTACAAGTATATAAACCCCTCTCCATGCCTTGGAGAGGGTGTTGGTCATTTTATTAATCTAATATTCTCTATTTTATTTCTCTCTCTAGAAGTGTCCAACCATTCTTTTTCTCTCTAAGATTTCTTGTTAAGATTGTGTGTGTGATTAGATAACATGTATTCTTCAATTGGTATCAGTCGCCACGGGGTGATTTTGAGTGTTTTGTGTGCATTTTTTGATAAAAAAAGGGTGCGTTTTTGTTACTTTGCTCAAACAAAAAAAGTGTAAAATTCTTGGTGTTAAAAATCATCAAGTTTGTGTTTTTAAGGTTCTAGTAGCTTAGTAATACTTAGTTGTACAAGAAAAATAAAGCAAAAATGTTAAAAAGTGTGTCTTTTAAGTGATTGAAAAAGTGGGTTTTCGAATTTTTTAAAGGAGGCGAAACATACGTTGAAGGAGGCGATTTATACATATTTCCTTAGGCGATTTATAAGTATTTCCTTAGGAAATTTATACGTGTTTCCTTAGGCGATTTATACGTGTTTCCTTCGGCGATTTATACGTGTTTCCATAGGCGATTTATACGTGTTTCCTCGGGTGATTTATACGTGTTTCCCTCAGGCGATTTATACATTTTCTCTTGGGTGATTTATACGTTTTCCTTAGGCGATTTATACGTATTTCCATAGGCGATTTATACGTGTTTTCTTCGGCGATTTATACATGCTTCCTTAGGCGATTTATACGTTTTTCCTCAGGCGATTTATACGTGTTTCCCTCAGGCGATTTATACATTTTCTCTTGGGCGATTTATACGTTTTCCTTCAGGCGATTTATGCAGTTTCCTTATGCGATTTATACATTTTGTCTTAGGCGATTTATACATCCTCCTTTAGGTGATTTATACATCAAGCGATTTATACATCAGGCGATTTATACATCCCTTCTAGGCGATTTATATACTACATTTATCTAGGCGATTTATACATTTTTTTCAACAATTCTTATTTCACGGTTTCTTCTTTGATTTGTAAAATCCCGCGAAATATTCAATTATTTTCTCAGTTTTATCAAGATTTATAAAATCCCGTGCAATATCAATACTTAATCACTTTTAACAAACAACACTTTAACACACCAACCTCTAATCACTGAACGATCAAGATCTTATCTTTTCACATTTCACAATCAATTGAAAATCTCTACCTTAGCTGAACACATGATAGTTGTTGGTGCTGAGAACCGTCCTCCTATGCTTGACAAGTCAATGTATAAGTCATGGCAGAGTCGTATGTTGCTATACATCAAAGGAAAGAAAAACGGTAGAATGATGCTTGAATCTATTAAAAATGGACCTCTTGTCTATCCAACAATTTGTAACATCTTGTATTTTACGATCAATATTAAATCTTGACTCTGTTTCTATTTTTACCTTTGAATAAAATTTCGTGTTTTTCTTTTTAGCCGATTTAGTGAAAATCGTCGTTTTTGGCTATTCGCGAGTCGTGCTTTGAATATTTATCCGTTTTAACGTTTGAGAAATCGATAATTTCATATTTTAGCTTCGGAAGCTTAATTATTTTTATTTTAGTATTCTTCGACTCTTCCTGTGTTTTTGTCGAAACCGTGTCAAAAATAGTACTTTAACACTTTTTAATATTTTAACTAAGTGTTTTAAATCAAATAATGTAGTATAAATGATTTTTAAATATATATATATATATATATATATATATAAACCAAACACCCCTTTATATTGTTATTAGCTCATACAAAATGACAAACCAAACACCCCTTTTATTTAATTCCTACAAGACATTAAAACAAACACCCCTTAAGAATTTATGGGACGTCTTGACCCATATTTAAAAGTATGACCTCACATTAAACACATTCATAAACACACAGATAAATTTTCGCTGCTTCCCCCTTTTCTCTCCTTCTCTGTCGACGCAACATCCACCAAAAACCACTAAATCATCACCAAAAATCTTTTTAAACACTTCCTATTAATCCCGAATCACTCCTATACTAATCCTAAACATTCCTTATCACAAGAAATCCACCATGCATGATTTTTAGGAAGTTCTTGGTTTTTAAAGATTTTTGATAATGAGGGGTTTCATTAATTTTGTGTTCAATTGGTGTTATAAGGGTTTAATTGCAAGTGTTGGTGCAAGATTTTGGTTATAAAGTCAAGTTAGGGTTTCGATTTTAAGGGTTGTTTGGTTCGAAAATTGGGGCAAACCCAAGTGGGTTTGTGTGTCTTGGTTTTTTTTGCATTCCATTGTATTTGTAATTATTTTATTTACCCTTTTGTGTTGATTAATTCTAATTATGTATGCATGTGTTTAATTTTTTACTTAGAATCCATGGATCATTGTGCATGTTCTGTATTGAGGTTGGATTATTGATTGGAGATGTTAGTGGAAGGAGATAGGTTAGCTAGGTGTATTTTAAAGCTTGTTGGGTGCGAAAAATAGCGTTTGGCGGAGTTTTTAAATGCTACTTTTACTGCAGAAAGTTTGCGTGTCGATTTCGGTTGGTTGAAAATTTTCAATATGATTTTAGGCTTAAAAATATGATTGAGGTCGTCCCTAGCTTCGATTCGATATATCGTGTGTCCTGTAACTCTCAAAAATGAAGTTTTTAGAGCAATTTGAAGTTTGAAATGGGTAAAAACGCGATTCAGCACTAGTTTAACCATTTTTGGTTTTCTGCAGATTCTGGATATGGGCAATTTCGTCATTTTCTGTTGAGATTTGGGTCTCATGTATACTAAATAGTTGTTTTAAAATGCCGTTTTACCTTTTCGCGAGGATATCTAAGTCCAAAAACGCATATTAACGGGTCAAAAAGCTTAGAAATAGATACTACATTATTTTAAGAAAAATATGGTTTTTTGTGAAGAATTTTGCGAGGGTATTTTAGTCATTTTCTGCTTGGTTTCGGATCTCGAGTAAAACTGAAAAGTTGTCCGGAATGTCGTTTTATGTCAAACGCTTGTATACCCCATATTTAATAACGCCTTTTGGCGGGTCGTTTTTTGATAAGTCAAACCTATGAAAAACATATCTTTTAAAAAGTCAAATTTGGTAAAAAAAATTAAGAATAATCCTTTGGCGTAGTAGAAACCGTTTGAACTTGAAATATTATAAAGAGAATTATTTTATAACAAATAAGTCATACTTAAGCTTTCGATTGTGTCTAAAATCAAATTGGGTATAATGAGTTAGAGTATGGGTGCATTTGGTTGGGTTGATTGTTGTAAATTCGGAATAGGAATCTGGGCAGATTTTTGAGTCGTCTTGCGAGAGTCGTAACTTAATCATCCAAATAGCTTTTATTGATTTTCTTGATCCTAAAACTAAGTCCAAAGAGTCTATTTTCCAACGAAGGTGATTTCATAAATTTTCAATAAGTGGAAGATGGTCAAAATAATTTTACGAGATTCACTGTCAAATCTGTGTTTTGGGACAGTTTTCTGAGTTGTGTTTGTGAGGGTAGCAGACATATCAAAACACCTTTTTAATTAATGAAATTTCTACTGTAGCAAGTTCATGATGTGTAGGATTTTCTAGAATTTTTCTAGATTTTATTAAGGATTCTAAATAGGTCAGGTCAAGCCCAACTTTCAAGTGGTTACAGCAGGTCCTTTTCGTCGAATTTTTGAAAAATAGTTAGACTTGTCAAACATTTTTGGGAAAAATACAGTAGGTTATTAACATATTGTTAACATATTGAAGGTTGTAGAAATGGAGTAATGAAGACATTTTTGGGGTATTTTGGTATTTCTTTAAAAGGCGGTCCAGTGACTAGGAAATCTTTTCAAAAATCCGAAAAAAAACTTAGAACATGTATTTCTATTCTCTAAGAAGTTGAGGCGCGCACATGGATTCAATATAAAACGTTATACAAATGTGAATAATATACATATTTATTTATATGTGCAATATTAGTAATCATTTCGTTACCTAATAAATATTCTTTTCAAACACGCGCACGCACTATAATGGGTCGTTGGTTTTGAGGCGCTTGACGTCTTTTTGCTTCGTTTTTGTTTAACCTCGTTTGAGACATTTGTGGCTTAAGTAGAGTTCAAAGCCCCCCCTTACTTCTCTCATTTTAAATAATGGTTTTTATAAAGTATTCGGGATTAAAAGTTACATCTCGTATACTAAGTAAAACTTATTGATTTCTACTACTTAAGCGTTACGTGACTATCTTTACTAAAGCTTTTACTTGCTTACTACATGACATCTAAAACATGTGTGATACATGGCTGTTTTCTTATGAACTGATTTAAAGCTTGATTTGTTTACTACATGATTTGAGATCATTGAATTCCTATATAAGAAAACCATGAGTTTTGAACACATTATTTGTTTTACTATTGGACACAATTGTTTTAAATTGTATGTTATCCAGATTATCGCCTGAATATTATTGCCTAAGTTACCACATTGACATTTAAGTCCCTACTAATCATGAACCGTTCATTGCAAATGTAGCAAGCGCGAGTGTTATGGATAGATCTATTAGGACTGACAATCCCCGCCTAGAATTTCTGGTCACAAGTTGACCATGGTGTATTTAACATTGTGAGGACAGTTAGGTTGTTGGCAAGCATCCTATATTTTCTCAAGGGCACAAAACTAGTTAAGGTTTCGGGGTCATGAGCTTAGTGCAATAGTACATGTTTTAGACTACTGAATTTGTTTCGTAGTCTACTATTACTTAAATCTTGTGGTCCACTTCTGAACATTACTTAATTTATTGAATCACTACTTGGATTTCGGAGATAATACTTTGAAATGTTGTAACGCTACTTTTCTTACTGAAATATTACTTGAATTATTTCAATACTGCTTTTACTTAAACCTATGAATTCACCAACATTATTGTTGATGTTTTGCATGTATTTTCTCAGGTTATTATTTTGCAAGCTGAGCATTAGGAGCATTTGAGTCGTGCGGATTTAAATTTTTGAAGGCTTTACAATTTCAGTACCATTCGACAAATGTTTTGAAAATGTTTTCTATTACATTTCAAATGGAACCTATTGTAACTATGATATTTTATAAAAATTATCGAATGGTTAACTTTTTAAAACGTCTCACTTAGAGTCGTTTTCTGGAACTTGTACTTTATGCTATGAAGTAGCACCCCAAGTGGTATTCCGCTGCGTTGTGAATTTAGGTGTGTTACACAATTGAAGAAAATGGTCAAATATGTAACAAGAAATATGCAGAACTCACTAAACAAGAACAACTTCAAGATGACTGTGATGTTCAAGCAACTAACATTGTTCTTCAAGGTCTCCCACCTAATGTGTATGCACTTGTCAACCACTGTCAGACGGCTAAAGATATCTGGGATATAGTCAAGTTACACATGCAAGGCATTGAACTGTCATATCAAGAACGTGAATGTAAACTCTACAATGAGTTTGACAAGTTTACTTCAGTCAAGGGTGAATCACTTTATAAGTATTACATGCGATTTTCACAACTCATCAATGATATGTATACAATTGGCATGATAATGCAGCAAGTTCAGGTGAATACAAAGTTTCTGAACGCTCTTCAACCTGAGTGGAGCAAGTTTGTGACTGATGTCAAATTAGCAAAGAACTTGTATACTACCAACTATTATCAGTTGTATGCGTATCTCAGTCAACATGAGGGACATGCAAATGAATCACGACTGCTGCGTGAAAGATATCTGGATCCTCTTGCATTGGTTGCTAACCATCATACTCAGTCACATTATGCTCAGTATCCACAACAGCTATCATAAACTCCTCAACGAGCTTATTCTTCTCAACCATACTTATCAACTTATGAAGCACCTCATCATCCACAACAATACCAACATCCATTCCAAACCCAACTCAATCATACAACACCAGCAGTTCCTCAAAATGCATGTGATACCCCTCCAATTTTACAACAACCACAAGCTGAATTTCCCCAGTTAGACTCAGGACTTGTTGTTCCATCATTTCTACCTGGTGATGATCCAATTGCTTGTCTAAACAAAGTAATGGCATTTATGTCAACTATAATGGCATCACATTTTCCTTTAACCAACAACCAACTCAGAACATCTTCCAATCCAAGAAACCAAGCTACCATTCAAGATGGCAGGGTTACTGTTCAACAAGTTCAAGGGAGACAGGGTGGTTAGAGGTTTGCTGGTATGGGAACTAAGGGAAATGCTACAAGCTTTGGGGGAATAATGATGCAGGTCAAGCAAGGGTTGTTAAGTTTTATAGTTGTCAGGGTGAAGGGCATATGGCTAGGTAATGTACTCAGCCTAAGAGGCCAAGGAATTCTTCATGGTTCAAAGAAAAGATGTTACTGGTTCAGGCACATAAATCTGGTCAGGTATTGGATAGGAGCAGTTAGCATTTTTAGCAAATCTTGGAGTTGCAGATGGTCAAGATACTCAGACAACAATCACACACAATGTTGCTTTCTAGACTGATGATTTAGATGCTTACAACTCAGACTATGATGATATCTCATCAGCAAAAGCGATTCTAATGGCCAATCTCTTAAGTTACAGTTCAGATGTCCTCTCTGAGGTAACACAACATGACACTCATCAATATGATGATATGCTTAATCAAAGTGTGCAAGAGACGCAATATTTTGAACAATCCCTTATTGATTATGTTCCAGATAATGAAATAACAAGTGATAGAAATACCATTTCTTATGAACAGTATCTGCAAGAAACGCAAAATACGATTATTTAAGATACTAACTCTTTTACATAACAAGATGCCATGATAATGTCTATGTTTGAACAAATGTCTAATCAAGTAACTAATTGTAATAAGATTGATCTGGAAAACAAACTTGTTAATGAATCCTTAACCGCTGAGCTTGAAAGATATAAGGAACGAGTCAAAACTTTTAAACAAAGACTTAATATTGATTAGAACAGTTGTGAAAAATTGATTCATTCACAAATAGATGACATGATTTTGAATAGGAATGCACTTAAGCAAGAAATTGACTCACTTAAACAGACTCTTTCTAAACATGTCAAGGAAAAGGAATCATTATTGACAACACTTACTGTTTTCAAAAAGGAATCCAAAGAAAAAGAAAATAAATACATGGACAAGGAAATTGAGTTAGAAAATAAAATAAAAGAACTGGATAATATTGTTTATAAAGTGGGTTAATATGCCCAAACGGTGCACATGCTAACGAAACCACAAGTTTTTTACGATGACACTCACAAACAAGCTCTTGGTTATCAAAATCCGTTTTATCTTAAGAAAGCTCAGCGGATTAAGCCAACGTTGTATGATGGTAATGTGATATCTAAGAAACATGATGTGACTTATGTGGTTGATGAAGAAGAGACTTTGATTTTAAAAGAAGAGAGTCGATCAAAAATGCTTGCAAAACAAAATGACCTAATTTTAAAAGAAAAGAAAATTAATATTTCTCTAATTAATTATTCTGAGTTGAATGCTGAAGATTTTGGAAAATGTTTTGATCCTCAAAAGGAATTGTCTGGAGAACAACCTTTCTGGTTACAGATTTCAAACCTTATTTCTGAACAACCTGTTGTTCAAACTACACCTGTTAGAACGGGCTCCTAGTAAACTCCTAAAAGTAAGCATGGTTAAGACAAGTTTTCAAAAACTAAAAAATCATATTGCCAGTTTTGACAAGGTGGTGAAAATAAGAACCACACCTGATGCAATAACTTAGGGGTCATGGGGTTTTGAACATACTAAAGCGGTTTTCATGAAGGAAGTAATTCCATTTAGTAAAACATTAAGGAATTATTTAATGATTTTGATAATGGCCTTAATCTTGAACTTAATGAGGTGAAAACAGTTTTTAACCAAATGGAAGCTGCTATTGAACAGTGTTCTTTAGACAAGAAATATTTTGATATTCAAAAGAAATATTTTTTTCTTGATAATGATCGACTCTTGGAACATATTATCTGTCAAGATGTTATGAATGTTGTGATGCATGCTGATTATGTAACTGTCAATTTGTTACCTGTCAATAATAAATGTCTTGTGCTTGTTAATCTTGAAATTGAGCGATTGGAGTAGGAAAATGACCACTTATTTGAACTTTTCTTATCTAAAGATATAGTTCATATTTGTGTAAATTCTCTTGCTACACGCAATAATTGTCATGAAATGCAACAGAGTTTTATTGAAGCATACAATGAGAATATAGTGCTTAAGGCTGAGCTTGCCAAAAAGGAACACATGGTTGAAAAGAAATTTTTTGATGAAGTTGTACTCAGATATTTACGACTTAAAATCGTAATGCTAATCTTGAACTTAAATTACAACATCAAAAAGAAAGTTTTTTGAATAACAGATCTTTAAACAATTTTTTTGCTCTAATATTTAGGAATTTTTCCCACATAAATGAATGGCAAGCTAAGCTTAAAGCAAAAGATTGTCTCATTGCTAACTTGAAGAAACCCAATTGAGATTTAAAAGGCAAAAATGTGGTTGAAATGCTGCCCAATCGATTGATGCAGAAAGGTTATTGATCCAAGTAATGTTTAAGCTGATTTAGAACCTTTATCTCCTAAAGTATTGAACAAAAGGGATCCTCACATAGACTATATTAAGCACACTTAGGAAAATGTTGACATTCTTCAGGAATTAGTCAAACATGGTAGGACACTCAAATCCTATAGACAGTGATTTGGGACTATGCTCTGTAGTATGTACGAAATGTTTAAGCTTGATTTAGAACCTCTATCTCCTAAAGTATTAAAAACATGGATGCTCACATAGACTATATTAAGTACACTCAAGAAAATGCTAACATTCTTCGGGAATTAGTCAAACACGCTAGGGCACTCAGACCTTTAGACAGTGATTTAGCAGATTCCCACAAAACACAAGATTCTAACAAACATGTGTTGCCTTCTACAGGAATGAAGAGTTCTGCTAGTGCTAGCAAATCACAGCCTTCAGGCAATACCAAGAAAAATAGGATCTCGCAAACAACTAGTAGTAACCAAAAGAATAAAGTAGAAGTCCACCCTATGAGTGTTAAATCTAGTTCAAATAAAAAGAATCATGTTTCCGAACCTGTCTGTAATGTAAATGTTACGCATTCCATGTTAAATGTGAATTCTGAATAGATTTGTACTACATGTAATGAATGTATGTTTGATGCAATTCATGATTTGTGTGTTCTTGATTTTGTTAATGATGTGAATGTGCGTTCTAAATCTAATTCTTTTAAGAGGAGCAAAAAGAAAACAACTTGGAAACCTACTGGTAAAGTTTTCACTAATGTTGGTTATAAGTGGATACCTACAGGTCGGAAATTCACTATATAGGGAAATAGGTGCCCTTTGACTAGGATTACCTCCACTAATGTAGTGCCCCCTAAGAATCCACTCCCAACAAAAGTAGCAAAGAAAACAACACCTCGTAGGAACAATCCTGAAATGCTTAAGGATGTCACCACTATAAGTTTGAGCAGTAGATCTAAGGGTGTAGAATCTAACATTTCTAACAACTCAGAACCCAGCCAAAACTATGGATCTAATGTTTCCACTGCTCCATCTTCTTCTCTTTTCAATTTTAGGTTGTCCAAATTGTTCTCTGGTATTTGGACTTCGGATGCTCCAAGCATATGACCGGAAATCGCTCTCAGCTCATCAACTTTGTTCACAAATTTCTAGGTATTGTAAGATTTGGTAACGATCAGATTGCAAAGATGGTGACTACTAGATGGGCAATGTTAGGATTTCTTAGGTTTACTATGTGGAAAGGTTAGGACACAACTTATTTTCCGTTGGCCAATTTTGTGACTCCGATCTCGAGGTAGCTTTTCGCAAACACCTGCTACATTCGTAACTTAAAAGGTGTTGATTTACTCAAGGGATCAAGGGGGTCAAATTTATACACTTTGTCTTTGGAAGATATGATGTTATCCTCTCCCATTTGTCTCTTGTCAAAAGTCTCAAAGACCAAGTCTTGGTTATAGCATCGAAGGTTGTTACATTTAAACTTTGGTTCTATCACTGCACTAGCTAAACAAGGACTGGTCAGCGGGCTGCCCAAATTAAAGTTTCAGAAAGATCACTTATGTTCCACTTGTGCTCTAAGGAAAAGCAAGAAACACACCCACAAGCCCAAAGCTGAGGACTCCATTCAAGAAAAGCTTTATCTACTACACATGGACCTTTGCGGGCCAATGAGGATTCAAAGTATCAATGGGCGAAAATACATATTGGTAATTGTTGACGATTACTCTCGGTTTACTTAGGTAAAAATTTTAAGATTGAAGGATGAAGTTCCAGAGTTCGTGATTAAATTTCTCAATATGATTTAACTTCGTCTCAATGCGACAGTCAGAAATATCAGAACCGATAATGGCACTGAGTTTGTCAATCAAACCTTGAGAGCTTACTATGAAGATGTCAGGATTTCACATCAAACATCCGTTGCTCGCTCTCCATAATAGAATGGCGTTGTCGAAAAATGGAACCAAAATTTAGTGGAAGTTGCACGAACAATGTTGATATTCTTGAAGGCTCTGTTATTTCTATGTGCAGAGACAG
>BQNB010182244.1:0-12518 GCA_026074375.1 Tanacetum coccineum | reverse complement strand
TTACGAGGGACCCTCGATTCCTACTAATCCTTCTCCTAAAAAGGTAGTGGAACGAGAAACCGAGGAGACAACGGATAAAGAGAAAACAAATTTCCAAGGAAGTAGCGCTCAAATCCTACATCCGGTTATCCCTATTTCAATTCCGGAACCCGATGTTCCTAAGACTTTGCCTAAAACCACTTTGTGAGTCCCTTGTAGAATAGATCTCTGCAGCCTATTAAGGATGATAGCCAAGATGTATAAATACAGTTGACTATGTAGAAACACTGATTATGAATACTATGTGTTAATGCGGAATCTTAACACAAGTACTAAGAAGAACACTGAAGAACTAAATAATAATTTCTATTAATCTGCTTTGAGTGATTACAGATTACTAACTATTGAGATATGATTTTGTATGAGATATCTTGAGCTCGTGTATCTAACTATGCCAAGAGGGATCCTTTTATAGACTAAGGATAAACCCTAACAGGCTTACAAAACGCGTACATATCTTTTCCTAAAATATCTCATACATATCTCTTAAACGGTACTAACTATTTTCTACTATCGGTACTAACTAACTGATCAGTACTTAACACTTTGTACTGTCAGTACTAACTATAACTATCAGTACTAACTATTTGTACTGTCGGTACTAAGTTAGGAAAACATAAATCCTAACAATCCTCCCTTAAACATGAATGTTGAACTCTTTTAACTTCATGTTTCTTTAACTTCTTTAACGCATAGAGGATGTATCCAAACACTCTTATCATTTCTTGATCTTTTAAACTCTATCCTTCTTCAGCAGCAACTTTGTCTTCTCAGCAACACAGCAACATCTTTTCAGCAACAATCCAACTAAGTTGGCTTTGTAGTTTTTGGCAAACTACCAGCCATAAACGGATTTGATGTTCCTTTACCAGTAGCCGTTTGCTCTGGGATAGTTAACTCTTCATTTTAAAAACATGGTGAGTTAATTACCATACAGTTTTTGGTAAACTGTCAACCATCAACGGAATTGATTTGTCTTTACCAAATACCGTTTGCTTTTGGACTAGCCAATGCTTCATTGCCATAACATGGTGCATTGATAAACCATATAGTTTTTAGCAAACTATCAGCTATCAACAGATTTGATTAGTCTTTACCATGAACTGTTTGATCATGGACTAGCCAACTCTTAACCATGAAGCAAGGTGAGTTGAGAACCCTATAATTTTTGGTAAATTGTCAACCATAAACGGATTTGAGAAGTCTTTACCACAAGCCGTTTGCTTATGGACTAGCCAGTTCTTATGCCTGTTAAGCATGGTGAACTGATGACCATTTGTTGTGTGGTGGTTAGCCAACACTCAAACCCTTCTCAATCCCATCAATCTTATTCTTCAGGTTCTAACTCTGCAAGTATCTTCTTGATAAACCTGATCAACTCCGGCAGCAGTAACTCAACAACATCAACGTAAGCTTAGCAGCATTAATGTATACCAGCAGTAGAAACTTTATGCTTAGCAACATTAAGTTATATTACCAGTATTAACAGCATTAAGTTTGAGTTACCAACATTAACTTCAATTTCTTTCCAAAAAAAAGGACTTCTATCATTAATGAATTCTTCTCACAAGCTCTCTTTCTATTTTTTAAACTCACTGAATCTCTCATTTCTTTTGGCTCACCAAATCACTCTTTCTGTTTTTATGCACACATCTCTTTTTCTATTTTTCAACTCACAATTTCTCTCTTTTCTTTTCCTCACTATGTCACATAGTTTTGTACAATTTGCCATCAATTCCAATAGTTTCATTATTGTCCTCCCCACTCCCAAGTGTGTAACCTCTTGAGAGAGGTGGATCATTAGACTATTTAGATGTAGTCTCAAACCTAGTTTGAGCATCTACACCTTTCAAATATGGTATCTTGGCACCTAGGACCACTACCTGAACCAATTTTCCTAAGGACTTGATCCATTAAGTGTTGCCATGGATTGGGTCTTATTGATGTTACCACTTTCCTGCTCTACTTCTAAGCTAGAAGCAATAGTGGCAGCCCATTCCATTCTGTCACCCAACTTCTTATGGACAGCCTCATCACTAACCTTTACAAGAGGATCACCGGACTGAGGTACCTTAGTGTCCTGACCTCCCTTTGACTTTCCTAATAGTTTTAATCATGACTAACCGTTTTAACTAGCAGTCATAAGTATAACTAGCAGTACTAATTATACTTAGCAATATTAATATATTCCTTAATAGTTTTAACTCTGTCTTCAATAATTATACAACAACATGCCTTTATTCATCACAAGCACATTAGAAACGACTAGATAGACATGTGAGAATTCATGAGGATCCATATTTATGCATAACCCATGAATAAAAGTTAAGAACTGACGAGCAGTAGTAAATAACATCATCCAGAAAGTATGCACCAGTTATTAAGCGAGCATTACTAATGAGATACCTAGCAGTACTAAAAATTATTTTTCTCTAAAATAGTAGTAACCAAATCTCACTGGCCCATTATCACAAAAACAGCCCGTCATCCACATATATATGGATCCATCACATGATGCCTTTTATACACGTATAAACATATACTGCTAATACCATATTGTTAGCCTTAAAATATGGTAACAAACACGGAATTACATTAGTTTATTTATAGCGTGACACATAGGGACTAATAATGACAAGCTACGATAGTTGTATGTCACTAGGACTATAAATACCCCCTCCATACTTCCATGGAGGGGTGAAGCTCACTTTTGTAAAAGTGTGTGTGTGTCACACATCTTCCCATCTTTATTCCTTTATTCTCTAATAATATAGCTACACATTTATTTCACTTTACCATACCTCCAGATCAGTTTTAATTCCTTGTTCTTGTATGTCATTTATAATCTACAATTGGCATCAGAGCTGCAGGAGTGTATTGTATCATTTGTTTGTTGTCACTATTACTATTCATATCCTGGTTACTATTCATGTACTGTTGATATACTGTTCATCATTTTTTTTCTTGTGAAAAAGTCAAGAATATATTGTATATTGTTGTTATAAGTTCTGTCATCAATTTGAGTTCAAACTAGCTATGTTTTGTGCTTAAAAGACTATTTTCAAGCTTATTCTTATTCTGGTTTCTTGGTTGCGTTTTGATGTAAGAGGAAAAAACCAGATCCGGTTTTTAAGGAAAAAAGGTACAAAAGTACAAAAATTGCAGGTTGCATTTTGGTTCTCAAGACATTGCGTTTTGGTGTTGCGTTTTGCCTACAAAAGACCATTTATATAGCAAATGCAAACGTTATGCTGCCCAAAATTTTGTAAATTTACGTTTTGTATAATGACAGATTGTGTTTTGCCTTTGTTGCATTTTGTGATTGGTTGCGGTTTGTCTCGAAAGAAATCTTGCGGTTTGCCCCCAAGACACAACCCCAACCGAGTCAACTCGGTAATTACCGAGTTGACCCGGTCAACTCAAAGATTCCAAGTCAACTAAAATGAAGAAATGTAAAAGACATACTTGTTTTACACCACAAATAAACCCAGAACATCAAAATACAACAACAACCATTACAACATCAACCATTTTCAATATCAACAAACCACCACTGCCTTCTCACTACAACATCAACCTTCGTCACATCACAATTACAAATCCAACAACCCAACTAATCCTAACTCATCGTCACAAATCCCATCCTTCATAAATCATCTACATCATCCTCTTAAAAAACAACAAATACAAAGATCTCTGTTTCGTTCAACTTTCCTTACAAATCTTTATGATTTTTTTTTTGTTGAACATAAATCTCATCATCGATCTATGTTAGAGTTAAAACTCAGATTGATTTTCGAAAATAAAGATAGTTTGATAACAAGTATGTTATAAACTTTTCTTTGTTTCGTCGGACCCTATTTCAGGATCTTGAAGCCAATAGTCTTGAATCTTTCGTAGGTTGTGCTTGTTATGAGTATTTCGTGGGCTAGTACAATCTATTCTTGCTAGACACGGTTGATATGGATGAAAGGAGGTTTTGAGACTCAGTTGTGATGACTGATGATAGAGAAGAGAGATGGATGATAGGATTTTTTTCTTGTTTGCGTATCAAAGAAAAGTGACGGGGGCGGTTGAAAGAGAAAATAGGGATTATACCCTATTAAAATGGGATGTGGGTATATATATATCAAGTTAATATGGACCAGTTATAACATATAATTAGGGTCCGTAATACATTATATGTTTATTGGATTTGTCTTTATAGTTACACATGGGCCAAGATTTTTTTTATATAAAACATTTGGTAAATGATCAGATGCTAGGCCAAGTTTGATGTTGGGCTGTCAAAATATTAATAGACTGAGCTGGGAATAAAACGCTACCATGACAAGTTTAGACAAGATGATGTTTAACCGTTGACGACAATTCAAAATAACATTCGTCCTAGTTTAACGACAATTGAACAACAACAAACAAACAACAAACATGATACATAACACTAAAAATGATTCTGAAAAGATTAAATAAATGACAAACGGCTAGAGATTCGGACTACGATGACAAGTGATCACGAAGTTGATTTGGTATCCCTTATTTGAGATTAAAGTTGGATTTCACGAAGGCGTCTACTTATTTCATCATCGAGACTTTCTTCTATTTTCTATCGATTGATGACTTGCTTGAACGTATACAGCTTATGATTAAGACTTGAATTATCTAGTTACCAGCAGTCAGGGGTGGTTGGTTGCAGACCTGGGCAGTCAGGGGTGTTGGTTGCAGACCTAGATAACTATCACTTAAAGGAGTTACATTGTAGTACTCAGTGTCACACGCAAAGTCGATGTGGATAATTTCAAGAGGTGTTGTACTTCTTATACTTTTTCCAGTGAGGAATAGATACTTAATTTACTCTGCACCGTATCTTCAATCACAATAGTAGCAAGCTTAAGTAACAAATTATGGGGGTATTTCACTTCATTTATCAAGTATGTATAACGGTTTACTTCACAAGTGAACACAATAATAGCCGACAAAATATGAGGTTGGTAAAGTTAGCCAGAGAATTCAAAGGTTGAGATGTAATTAGCAATTCTCACAGATTCCAAGACAATGGTACTTCACAGTCTAAGCAAAATTCTCAAATTTCTACAACGACATTCATAAACAAGACCTTGATTATACCAAATTTTCTTGATTCTTACTTCATCTCCTCTATGGTTTCTGAAGACAAGAGGGTAATGCTTTGTTAGTATTTCAGATTATGTGCTTAAATACAATAACTACTCGAGTATATTGATGCGATTACACAACAATGATGCTTCTGAGAGTTCGCAACCATCATGGGGGAAAATGTGTACATCCGAAACTTAGTTCACTTTAATGTTACCATGTCAACCTCCAGGGGGAAGTAGTGTATACTACTTTACCAAATATGGTTTATGAAGTATTTTGCTACGTTGAGAAGAACGTTTGCTGATTCCTCGCATGACTCCCCGACTAATATTCACCAAGCCGTACTAATACAAAAAGCACGAGTATTTGGTGTGGTTATGACCTTCTATAAATTTACGCCTCGTACACGTCAATGACAGTAGAAAAGATTGTTTAAGCAACTTTAAAGGTTTCATAATCTGCTTAAGATAGGGATGTTGTTGGGGGAAGCTGATTCAGAAACTTCGCCAAAAAGAAGTCTATGAAGAAAGCTTTTCAAGACATGTTGCATGAATTAGGGGAAAGTTAATCCAACTCATGTATACTACAATGGTTCCAGAACAAGTAAACACAATGAAGATCCAAGCTGGAATACAAGTTTAAAAGACAAATTCAGCTTTGGAAGACTTTACTTAATTGTATTTGTACTTGTTAGGAACATTGTAAGTAATTCCGTATGTGTCCATATATTAGGGGAAGATTGTTAGCCTTAAAATATGGTGACAAACACGGAATTACATTAGTTTATTTATAGCGTGACACATAGGGACTAATAATGACAAGCTACGATAGTTGTGTGTCACTAGGACTATAAATACCCCCTCCATACTTCCATAGAGGGGTGAAGCTCACTTTTGTAAAAGTGTGTGTATGTGTGTTTATACATACATCTTCCCATCTTTCTTCCTTTATTCTCTAATAATATGGCTACACATTTATTTCACTTTACCATACCTCCAGATCAGTTTTAATTCCTTGTTCTTGTATGTCATTTATAATCTACACATATCCACGAATCAGTCAATCCAACATATATGGAAAAGGTTATAGATACACAATCAAATCCCTAAAAATCAGGAACTAAAATTGTGTACTTAAAAACTGCGCATCATATCCAAAACAACTTCTATAAATCACGTAGTCAAACACGTTGCCTGTACTCACACATCAATATCATAATTGTTTCCAAAAACCTCATCATACCAGATACATATCATGCTCGCGGGATTTGACTACTATCAATAACCACACTGGCGGTACTATCCCTAAGCAAACAGTACTAACCTCAAGCAGCAGCATTAAATATTAAAACAGCAGTATTAACATACCTTTGACTTCTCAAATCAATAAGGAAAGTGCATTTATTCATAACCTGCTGTATCAACCTCTGCTAATCGACAATCTGCTATATTAGTGACAAAACGAATCCAAAAACCCTAACCTATTGTACCTTCTTTGTTTTTAGGGTTTTTTAAAATAGATCACATATTACGTATAAAGCACATCATCATCGTTGAAACTCCATGAACCAACAACAGTAAACGAACCATAAATCCAAATCCTAAATCAGAGAATTAGGGTTTGTTCTTCAT
The DNA here is from genome assembly GCA_026074375.1 of Tanacetum coccineum. Classification (NCBI taxonomy): domain Eukaryota; kingdom Viridiplantae; phylum Streptophyta; class Magnoliopsida; order Asterales; family Asteraceae; genus Tanacetum; species Tanacetum coccineum. Next base: position 5,733 of record BQNB010182244.1, on the reverse strand, counting down.
AACAAATCCAATCCTTAATTGACCATACATGCTACTGTTCCTTCTTCATTTAATTTTGTTGATGTCTTAAAATCCACCAATTCCAAAAACCAATCGTGTATCTTTAATGATTAATAGAATAGGATATATATTTGCTCCTTTATTGCTCTCCATGTCAAAATAACTAGCCCAACTTCTCTTATTCTTTCTGCTTTTTAACTTTATCTGTTCTTCTTGATTACGTAAAAAGGTATATCAGCAGCTTTAAGTACATGAGCAGCATAAAGTATATGTTAACAGCAGAAACAGCCATGAGCAGCACTAATCAAAACTTGAAGCCCAATGTCCATGTTAAACAACAACCTGCAATCATCTCTTCTCAACCTGCATTTGGAAAATATTGGTAGAGTGGTGGCCTTGTGTCTTTTGATTTATGAAAGCAGAACCAACAATAACTTTTCTTCTTTACCGAGTTAGGGTTTTATGAAAACCCTAATATCACCAAATTTGTTATTCATCGAAAACCAGAAAACCTCAAATTAAAACCCTTTAAAAATAGTAACAATGCTTGAAGATCATATTGCATACCCAAAAACAGGTAGAGAGAACTATTATAAGCATTATTATAGCAGTTAATCTTCAAAACCCCAGAAAACTTTAAAAATAAATTGATTTCTTGAAAAATTAGGGTTTTAAGGTTTTTTCAAAAACCTTGTAGATCCTAGATATCAAGAGCAACCTGCTCTGATACCACATGTTGAGAATCGTTTAGCCCATCTAGGATTAGTTTTACAGATAATATTGAATGCACAACGAAATAATAAGAAAACAATATTATCAAACAAGATTTTTCATTCAAACAATTTTCATATTACCCCAACTATAACTTGGGGCTACTAACTACTACATAGACATTTATAACATGTTTATTGCTAATTAACTACTAACTATGGTGTACACACACACACACCTTTACTATTCAACTCTCATCAGTTGACTATGCTATGGATAGATATCTTTTTCTAAATGCATGGACCTCCTTTTATAGCATAAGGAGTCCTAGGCTTACAATGAAACTAATTAATATATTAATGAGAGAATCAATTAATTATCTTCTCATTAATATTCATTCTTATCTTATTTTGACCAAATCTTTATTTTCTTCTACATTTTGTAGAACTTCATGATGACAATTTTGGTCCTTCTTGTTTCCATCTTGTTTCATTCTTTTATTCACTTTGTCTTATCAAATCAAGAATCCCAACAAAAAATATCAAAAATTTGAAACAAAAAGAGGAAAAGGGTGCGTTTGGATGACGTGGTCAAAGAGGGGACAGAACAAAAATGATCACTTTTATATTATGGTTGTGTTGGTAAAATAACTTTTGTGTCAAGTGCTTGTTTGGGCTTGTTTTTGAACCTTTGCTTAAAAATAAGCTAGTTAGAGCTTATTTGTATTTTTAGGCTTTGTTGGTCTCGGCAAAAAGAAAAGAAGTAAAAGGATATTTGGCTTGGCCCATTTAATATTAATTTCGGCTTATTGGGTTTAGCTTATTCGAGCTTAGATTTTGGTTTATTTGGTCATGGCTTATTCGAGTTTGGCTTATTTTGGTTTTGGCTTATGTTAGTTTCGGATTAATGGTTTTGGCTTATTTGGGCTCGGCTTATTTAATTTCGGCCTAGTGGGTTTCGACCCAATTGATTTCGGCTTACTTGGCTTCGGTTTATGTTGGACTTATGCTCATTATATATATGTTAGATTGGAATTACATAAAGTTTTGGGCTTACAATTTGGCTTTGGCCCAAGGAGGTAAATACGAGTATATATTTTTGTTAACGGGCTAACTTTAAAACTTTTATTGGACCTTAAGGCCCAAAAAGTGAAAACTAGTAAATTTATACGTTTAAGGAGAATTTTAAAAGATGAAACGTGTTCGTGTTAATTTTGAAAGGCCGTTGGAGGAAAATGCGTTTTATTAGAATATTATTGAAATATAAAATTTGGCATTTTATCAGAAGATGGTGAGAATTGGAAAATGTGTTTAGATTTGAGAATTTGGAAAATGTGTTTGGATTTGAGAATTGGGAAATGTGTTTGGACTTGAGAATTTGGGAAATTGTTTTTTGAATTAGATTTGAAATTTTAGAAACGAACGGGTCATGCCGAAGTTTTGTAAAAAAATGCTACACTTAGAAAATATGGTGGGGAAACTTATTTTGCGTTGATTCGGTCAAAGGACGAAAAAGTAGTTTTTTTAATAAATAACATTTAGGTGTCGAAATTTAATAATCAAACGTGGTGATGATAAAATGACAAGATTTTATAAATTCTCGTTCTAAGCCAATAAGAAAACGAAAATAATAATAAAATATTATTATTTTATTCAAAGTGTTATATACTTATATATATTTTAAATATATATATCGTATCGATTACGGAGAGGTTAATATGTTTATTTTCAATCTTTGAACTCTTACTAAATTCTCATCAGATTCTCTGGATTGTTTGGTCAACTATCTCGATTTAACGATTGGAGATGTTCTGAGTAAAATTTTATTGATGTCGCACTTAGCCCAAGTGCATCGAGTTGTTTTATTTAATTACCACACAACGATGATACCAAAACATTTTGCAATGAGAATGAGATTTTGAAATGAGAACAAGTGTTTTGGTAATAAGGATAAGGGTTTATGCAATGAGAATGAGGTCTTGAATTGAGAACAAGTGTTTTGGTAATAAGAATAGGTTTGTAATGGGAATAAAGGGTTAAAATGAGAATAACAAATTAGTGTGAGTAAAGGCGAACGCTTGTACAATAAGGCAATTTGTACAATAAATATTAATAAGGTGAAATTAATGATTAGGTCGTGGCCGAGTACCATTGTGCGTTGTAGATATATTTGGTTTGTTGTGTAGAGATTATTTGGTTCGTTGTGTAGAGATTATTGGGTTCTTTGTGTAGAGATTATTTGGTTCGTTGTGCAGAGATTATTTGGTTCGTTGTGTAGAGATTATTGGGTTCGTTGGGTAAAGATTATTTGGTTCGTTGTGTAGATATTATTTGGTTCGTTGTGTAGAGATTGTTTGTACGTTGTGTGGAGATTATCTATACGGTTATCATCATCAGTCGAGGCTAGTTCTCGTAGCCTAACTTTTTAAATCTTTTCCGTTGGGAGAAAATAATACTCAAATGTGTTTTGAACTGTTTTTCTAAGCTGTGAGAAATGTGGTTTTTTTTGGGACAATTTATGTGCTTATGACTGCTATGTGAATATTATGTGGTATGATTGTTCTTGCATGCATCGAGGTGCATGGCAAGGTGTGATTAACAAGGATTTGCTATGTTTGTGAAAGGTTTCTAATGACATCAAATAACGTCACATTTATACCATCATTTATCCCGAATAAGTTACCTACTTTTGTATAATTATTGCAAGAATTCGTACTTAATTGTTTAAAAGTGTTATTTGTAGTAATTGAGGAGTGATTTGTGAAGACATGCTAAAAGGCGCATATTCTAGAGCTAAAATGAAGACATTTAAAGATTACTCATCGATCATGATTCCATAGAAGACACCGTGTAATTCTTATACTCTTGTAATCATTTAATTTTTGGTATCGCTCGGTAAAATGTTTAGTTTATCTTAGTTATTTGATCATGTTTGTATCGTTCGGTAAAATGTTTAGTTTATCTTAATGAAGATCTAATGTTTGGTTTGCTTTAAAATCTATTCTCTTAATTTATCGTTGAGAGTTTAATTATGTTTATCACATGATACTTGTGTACGTGTTTGAATATGCAACCTATCATTCAACTGGGTCTAGTTATGCCTAACAAGCGAGCTAGATACTAGGACAACTCTCCATATCGTGTTTTATATTACTGGAACAATAGGATTACAAATAACGTTCTGTCTTTGTCTTTAAATTAAGAGCTTAGTTGGACCGGCAGGTGACCCGTAATGTTTCAACAAGTATGTTCTTGATTAATTGATAAAGATTTGAATAGTGGACTACCAGTATATAAAATACCGTCAAACAGTAAGTGGGTAAAGTCCCGATGGGCTAGGGTTTATCAAGATCACAATTGCTTTAATCCGCAGATAGATTATAATTAAACTAAAAGGATGCTTTATGCGGATGCGTTAATTATGACAGGATTCAACGTGTCTAGGACTTAGGATGATGTCTCGCCTAAGTCTTAAGAATGATATGCCGCTTCGAGATAAGAAATCATTTCACTAAACAAACAAACCAACATTTAATCGGATTTAATATGGCTAATACAATTTTCTATTATTTGGCTTGTACCGCTCTTTTATCTTTTGATTGTTTTCTTGCATGTTTATTATGTTTAGAATTGATTATTGTCACCATAAAACCTGTGCCAATCTCTCAGGCTGAAAACCCCCCATATTTGTTAGAAGCATATATAGCATAGGTTTAACAAGTAATGAAAATTAACTTAAATAGAAGTAATTAAAATACTGATAGATTATAAGGTTAATGACCTCGCTCTTAGTGTTCGACACCTACTTACCATGAAACTCCACCTGATCGGGTACACTGCCCGTTAAAGTGTTTTTTAGGATAAGTCGGCTAAATATAAATGTAAAACTTGGTAATCAATAAATTGACCTTACACGACAGCAAATCAAGTTTTTGGCGTCGCTACCGGGGTGTGAAAAAGTTTAAACTTTAATTTATTAGCATTTCTAACCTAGTTTAGAATTAATCTAATTAGTGTAATTTAAATCTGTTTAATTGTGTGAATTAATTGTGTGTTTAAATTCAAGCATTATCTATATTTTGTTCTGTTAATACGGCGTATTCACCAGTTGAATACGGCGTATCTAACCTTAATCAGATACATCGTATATAGACTTATCTGTGTATACGGTGTATTTAGCAAAATCCATACGACGTATTGACATTAGAAGTCATTATCCTTGCAAAATTTCCTAGAACAACTTTACTTTGAATCATGTCTTTTATATTAGGAACATCATGTTGATCCCAATCCTTGATCGATTCCTTAGCTTGTCTAAGGTTAAATTACCTTAGATAAATCTAAAATAACTTGTTGTAGAAACTTTGTATGTATACTAAAGTGTATGCGGAATATACACCTTAATATCTAGAAGTATTATGAATAAAACAGTAATTGTGAATGAACAAAGATATAACCAAATGCTCCAATAATATTAGATCAATAATACGAGTACTCTTCACTTGTACTAGGGTTTACAACCTTGAAGCTTTTTAATCGACTTCACAAGTATGAAAACTTGTATATCAACTAATACCCCTAGAGCCTCCTTTTATAGACCAAGAAGTCCTACAAGGCTTACAATACTTTTCCTAGAGATCTTATCTTTTCTAAAGAAACCGTAATCTCTTAAACAAATACTTTATATACATATTTTTACAAAATAACTCAATACTTTTCTTCGTAAGGATTCTTGTTCTCCAGACAATCCTTATCTCTTTACTCGTCTTTATCCTTCTGACAGTAGTAATTCTTCTAGCAGTTGTAATCCAACAGCATAAACTTTTGTACCAGCAGTTAGGGGTGTCAATCAGATCGGGTTGACCCGACCCGAACCCGAACCCGAACCCGAACCCGAACCCAATAAGGCTTATCTGGTCGGGTCTTATCGGGTTAAAATTTCTTGTCGAGTTATTTTGACCCGAACCCGATAACCCGATAGTATTATCGGGTCGGGTTCGGGTTAACAAAAAAATGCTATCGG
>BQNB010182243.1:0-12518 GCA_026074375.1 Tanacetum coccineum | reverse complement strand
TTGGACTCTTACTCTAGATTGCGTTTTGATTCTATGATTTCAGATTGCGTTTTGATAGATAGTATCTTGATTGCATTTTGAGTTTGCGTTTTGATGGTAGGTTCATGTTGCGATTTAATAATTAATGCTTGATTGCGTTTTGAGTTTACCTTCATGTTGCGTTTTGATAGTAGGTTCTTGATTGCGATTTGATAATTAATTATTGATTGCGTTTTGATATCTAATAATTGATTGCGTCTTGATGTAACTGTTGCGTTTTAGCTTTATTCATGTGTTGCGTTTTGGTCATTAATCGTTAAACAGGGCAAAACGCAACTCATTGCGTTTTGATTTGAAGACATTTTTAATATTAAAATATTGAAGCCCCTATTTTGAAATTTTCTAAAATGATTACGTTTTGATAGTTTTTGAATATTATAATCACTGCGTTTTGATGATGGCTGCGTTTTGAGTGCTGCGTTTTGATATCCTGCGTTTTGATATCCTGCGTTTTGATATCTTGCGTTTTGATATCTTGCGTTTTGATATCTTGCGTTTTGAATCTGTTGCGTTTTGAATCTGTAATTTTCAAATCCTCGTTTTGGGACTTGAATTGTCAAGATTAAGTGTTGCTTAGAGTGTCTTACCCATTGCGTCTTGTCCAACATAATTGGTCAATTTTCATTGAGCCTTGTGGTTATATCGGTATGTCTTGTCCTCTCTTTGATGAATTAACATCCGTTGATTCAAGAGTTGGCCAAACACACTGATTTACATCATAACACGGTCTAAGAGTCCGTTCTCTTGGATCTTGTGCATACGTGCTTAACATCCGTGCATCAGTTTACATCTAACAAGATCTATCTGCATGTTATTTCCTCTGTGATTGTAACTGTGCAGATACAATGGCTGATGCTGAACATGCACCCGCAATGGCACCACCCGTCCGTACAGATGAACAGATCTTACCACGCATTCGCTGGGTGCCAATTAGGAAAAGCAACTGCTATCTGAATGAAGAAAAATCTCAACCCAGCCCAATTTTCAAGATTGCTGTGGATATTCTCAAGCAAACAAATTTCTTCAGAGCTTTTACAGCATCATCAACAATACCGGCTATCTATATTCAACAATTATGGGATACTATTTGTTTTGACAGTAAAGCCGGGAGTTATAAGTGTCAACTGGACGAGCAATGGTTTGATCTCACTCAAGACACACTCAGAGACGCTCTTCAGATCACGCCAGTCGATAAAAACTGGGCTTTTTCTCCTCCTCCGACTCCTGATACGCTTATCGAGTTTGTCAATGAGTTGGGTTATCCAAGAGAAGTCATAAACTTGTCAAATGTCACCACTAACGACATGTTCCAACCATGGAGGGCACTCACAACAATCATCAATCTGTGCCTTACGGGAAAGACTTCAGGATTTGAAAGACCAAGAGCCCCAGTGCTACAGATCCTTTGGGGTGTTGTTAATCGAGCTCACATTGATTATGCTGAAAGGATGTGGGAAGAATTTACTCAGTCTATCCACAATTTCACAAAAGACAAGAGGAATCTGGCACAGCAAGCTCAAGGAAAGAAGAAAGCAACTATCATTCTGATCCCAAGTATCCGGTTTACTAAGTTGATAATATTTCACTTGCAACGGCTACACAACTTCCACCCAAGACTTGAGTTCCCACTCCATCTGCCTACTAAGGAACCTGTACTAGGTAATCTCAAGTTCAGCGCTAAGGGGACAAACGGAAGTCTTCGGATGACGATACCGATGAACTCATCATGATTTCCATTCGAGGAGCTAATTATTATGATGTTTAATCTGAAAAAGTTGCAAAGCATCAACAATACCTCGCGGGTGAAGAAGTGATGATCCTGATTCTCCAGCACCCAAGCCAGTAAAACCAAACAAACCAAAACCAACCAAGCAATCAAAGCCTACCGAACCCAAAGCTGCATCCAAGGAGCCTAAACCAGTACCGGCCAAACCTCAGGAGAAGAAGCGCAAGCCGGTGTTAGAGTCGTCGGAGGCCCCACCACTAGCCAAACGTGCTAAGGCAGGGAAAGTGGTTAAGAAATACTGTTTAAAGTTCTAAGCAGTGAGTAGATGAATTCATGATGAAGGGTTCCTGCTGCTAAAACCCAGCCTGAAGACACAGAGAGGCGATCTGCAAAAGTGTCTAAAGAAGAGCCTAACGATGCTTACACTCAAAGGGGTCCTCTTCCCCCTGTGGTATTCAGGGAAACTGATACTGGGAAACTTCAACCACTGCCAGAGGTGCCGGGAAAGGGGAAAGAGAAAGTAGGTGAAGAACAAGCTGCTCAAGTTCTTCTACACCTTCAGACTACTAAGAAAAAGAGCTCGACTAAATAGTATATCTTTCAGAGACATACTCCCGTACCATCTGAACCAGCGGGCCATGAAGAGTCTTCCTCCCTTTATGCTGAACTTGGATTATATGGTAGTGACACGGAGTTTGATGAAGAAATGCCTTCAGTGGTCAGAAGTGGGGCTCAAGACGAAGGCCAGGCTGGACCAAACCCTGGTACACTAGATGAAGGCTAGGCTGGACCAAACCCTGATGATGTTGCTGAATCCCAACCTTTACCAACTCCTAGTGTTCTCGCTGGACCAAACCTTAAACACTCGGATGTTGAGATTACTGATTCCTCCAGTCAACCACAACCTGAGCATATGGATGAAGGGTTCACAGCTGCGGCATACCCTGATGTACAGGAGAATCTAAAGCTAACGGTTAATGAACAGGTGATACCAGAAGAACCTGTCAGCTCCACAGGGACGTTGTCTTCTCTACAACATCTCGCCAAAGACTTTAGCTTTGGTGATCAATTCTTGAATGACAAACCGTCTAAGGCTGACAATGAGAAGGCAACGGCAGACACCAAAGCTGAATCAATGGTGTCTGTCACTATTCAGCAAGACATCTCTATCTTCCCTCCTATGACGTCACCGGTGATCGGTCCCGTGCCTAGACCCGATTCTCCTAATGTTCATTGGCCATTGCCAACCCCATCACACAACTGCAGCAACAACAACAACTTCTTCACTACCACATCAACAACAACAAGGACCATCAGATCCCATCATTCATCAAGCTCATGGGTGAACTTGAAAGGAGTTTTATCGCGAAATCTAGTGGAAGAAAATCCAAACTCTGGAAACACGTCTAGACAAGCAGGGAGCAGGATAATAAGTTGGTAACTATGGGCTCTACCCAAAAGAACAGAGGGCAGACGGTGGGAGTTTATTGATTCATCAGGAGATGACCAAAAGATTAATGACTCATTTAAGGAAGGGGGTTATCTCATCAGTTAAAGCATGCAATGAGAGCTCCCTCTTGTGCCTCAGCTTCAAGAAAAGAATCTCCCTCGTTCTGACATGAAGGAAAATTCTGCTCCCAACGCATGTTGGAGGAGAACTATGGCAGGGGACACTGCTAACCACCGTAAAGTAGCATATGAAGCACTGCAGGACTCATTCCATCGTGATGAAAGTGAGAATTTGATGTAAGTAAGGGCTTGGAGGAAATTAGAAGGAAAAGTAAGCAAGATCTCCAAAGATCTAGCCTGGAGTCTCCACCTTCTCTACCACCTCCTCCTTACACCACCGTCAGGAGCCTCAGGGGCTTTGCAGCACACGGAGCCCTCCGATTCTACTCAAGCTCCTCCACCACCACCTCCGTCCTCATCCACTCATCAGGGAGATCAGTCAACAAGCACTGCGGCCCCAAGTTCCTTAAAGTCAGTTGCTTTAGCTAAATACTCTGCTTGGACAACGACTGACACCCGGATTAAGCCCTCAATCACAATGATTCCTGATGATCCTTATATGGATGATGAAACCACTGTAGATGAACAAGCTTATTCTAGTAGTGATGAGGTAGGACGTGATCATATTCCTACAATTAACTTGAGGCAGAGCTGGTGGAAATCTCTCACTGGACAAAACTGACCGGCCACTCCAAAACTTTGCATTGGACTTATTCCATATTGATTGAATATGCCGACAAACAACTGGGCCTCTGCCTCTAGAAGTCGAATATGCACCAACACAGGAGGAGAACTCTCTACTTGCTCAAACCAGGGTTATGGCGATATTATGGATTGGCTACTGCAAAAATCAAGGAAAATCACTCACCTGAATACAAGATCTGGAAAGGGCCCACATTTGAAATCGTAAAGTGTTTCATCTGAGGTGTTTCATCTCCAATTCCAAATGGAAGAGTGCCATAAACTTCTCACCGATCAAGTGGATGATACAATCCATCTTTACAAGTTGCAAGCCACTTCCACTGGGTGGTTAATACCAGGCATGTTACCATTCAACCGGAGACTTCTTCTTCAACAATGGACTGGGAGTTATCTACGATATGGTCGCTACAGGTTGGCAGACCGCTTGTCAATTCTCGAAGATGAAGGTGGCATATTATCCTGATGTCGGACTTGGAAGCAATGGGGCGTGATAGTTCTGGATTGAAGCGGGTGCAAGGTATGACATCGCAGCTACTGTATGGTATCTCTCATGGTTGGTTTCAAAGACAACATTCTACATTGGAGATTTTCATCTTGAAAGGAGACCGACCGAGCAGTAAGGACTTTTGCGTATCCTAATGTGTCTGTCTGAAACGAAGTTCTTTTCATTGTTGGGTACCAACTACATGAAGAAGATAGTCCTTTGTCGAGGTCTTGTTCTCAAAGAATACGTCATAGCGGAAGGGACTTCAAATACATGTACCCTAGTGACTTGAAGATCTGTATTGTTTAAATTTTCAAGGTCAACTTGTAAACAACCTATCCCCAAAGACAAAAAGATTCTACTACCGCTGTCAATCTATGGACCAGAAAACTGTTATTAGCCAACGTGTAGATAAGACTTCAGCGGGAATTGAGAGATACCAGACGCAGCTAAACCTCCAACCAAATACTCGATGGGAGAGGCCACTGGATTTGGTTCAAGCATGATTTCTCGTCATAAACTCTCCAAGTGGCAGTATTTTTTTAGAGAAAATACGGGTTTAAAATGATCATGAGGTTCAATTGAAATACACAAGTTCAGTGATGGCACCTATGCATACAGGATGAGTGAAGCGTTGGACTATCGAGTCAAGGAATTTTGGATCAACGGGACTAATCCAGGAATGAACGCCAGGTTTTGGACGAAGAAAGATGTTGACAGAAGCAAGGTCTTCATGTTCGCTATCCAGAAATGACTAAAGACAAGACGTATCTTCCAGAATCTGGAAAGCTTTGTTGGTGGACAAATTCGAGAAGGCGACTACCGGTTACTGAAAAGAACCGAATGAGGGGCAGTATAATATATATGTTGTTGTAATAAGTACATTATAATGTAGTGACTGAACTGTAACTTTGGCTTGATTTTAAGTGAACAATAGTTTCATATTCGGAATTATATAAACTGACACCACTTTCTCCCAAATTTTTTCCTAACTTAAATCAATTGAGACCCAAAATCTCAACGGGATTTGAAATTTTTGCTCGGGGGAGAAAATGTGATTTAATTATGAAAATCTGATATAAAATGTGATCTTTTAAACTCAAGTGTAGGCTCCTTCATATGTGCTAAACCTTTTCGAATATCGATGCACATATTAAGGGGGTGACGGAGAGGGAATATGATGGCTTAGGTGGGAAATACCCTAGACCGACCCTGTAATCAATTATTCAGGAGGTTATATCGGATTGGTAAGGTTAGGTACTCGCTCCTATGATCCTGCCAGAACCGAAGGGATCTACCCAGGGACAATCCACTAGTTAGTGTAGAAGTCCTTAGGTATGATTACAAAAGGAGTTATGTGAGAATAAGGGAATAGTACGGACTGAGATAGAGCTAGTACTGGATAACCCAACAGGTTATTGTTATAAAAGTTCTCGGTAAGCACTGAAGGGGGTTGAAGAATGAAATGAAATGTCTAAGGTAAAGAGTGAAAGAAACAGCCCTACTTTAACATTAGGCAGAAACGAGTCTAAGTCAATCATTTGCTGTCAGATCACTTGGTTGATTGCTGACATTGAAGGGACAAGTATCATGGCACCCAGTTAGTGATACGCTGCACAACCCGTCCCTTGTTATCAAGATCCTCTCAAAGGGATTCTTGTTTAATTCATCACGGAGATCAATACAATTCTATCGTCTTTCTCACTCCGAGTTAGTCGATTTGGAAAAAGGTGGCAGTCCGCCTCCAGCTTCACGTCACTAAACCAAAAATGCACTATTGAGTCTAGTGCCTTGAGATCATCAAATAGTCTCATTGGACACTTATCCTATATTGAGCTTGTTTCTTCACATATGTGACACAAGTTAAAGATTTTAAGAGTCTTCCGCATTATCCTCGTGTATTGCCAGAAACATACGAGTTGCTACGTATTTACTACAATTGAAGATGGAAATCCATCGAGAGCAACATCAAACAAAGCTCTTGGGTATGGTGACATGTGGATACCACTATGGATTAAACTTGTGACAAATGGAAGCAACGTGGTGCGATTCGTTAGTGAACCAATACTTGTTCAGGTTGTGAATTGACGTATCATTTTGGAAAACCTCTCGATGTGCTCAACAACTGATTTTCTAGCACATCGATTGTAAACTTCTTTCAAAATAAATGAGTTTCTAATGAAATTTGATTTTATGCTGTCAAACACTCTCAATGTGTCACAAAATACTTTCTCAAATGACACGTCGATTGATTTTCAAATCAAGTTTTCTCTTTAGTCGGTAAGATAGTAACTAACCGATGCCTTTATCGTTGTTGTAATTGCTTTGAGATGTTCGATTACGAGAAAGGCAACGTATGGTGATTTTGATGGTTACACATCTGTCATAATCTGGATACTTTTTCCTGGAAATCCTATTCAAGGAGATTCTCTTAAGTGAACTGACTGATCACAGGTCGGTCCTCACGGATCCGGAGGTTAATCCAACCAGACTCGGGCGAATGACAAAGCCAAATTCGTCCACACACCTTATTGCTAACTGTTTTATTACAGGATCAAGTTATGGTGGAAATGGAGATACCTCATTCTAGTGGAGTCAATTCACAGCCCCATGCTCACACTTAATGTGTTTAATCAAAGACACCATGACAACCAAAAGACCTATAACACAGCTTCCGCCCAACTTCTGTAAAGTAATGTCTTGATCAAGAAGAAAAGTCAGTGGGCATGACGGTCCGAAAGTCACAACGTCACCTATGAAGGTAATGATACCAAAAAGGATGATCAAGAGATTTAAGATGGTGACGATTCAAAGCAAGCTCAAAGATTGCACAAGCCTAAGGGACAAATCTCAAAGTTCTACTAATATGTACAAGGACATCAAAGATTGAAGAATCAAAGACTTCGAGCTACAGACAGAAGGTCAATGAAGTAGAATGCTAGAATTCATAATGCCTTTTTGGGGTGACCTCCCTTAGGGGGAGATTGTTAGGATTATGAAAAAGACTCGGTTCACCTGTGTTAATCCTAGACTTGCATCGCTCATTGTTTAAGTGTAAGCGTATGACTAATGTATTGGGGCAGGCCTTTAGCACTATTGTAAGCCCATACTCAAAGGCCCATTTGGGCTAAACACTCATGTATATAAACCCCTTCTAGCCATGGGGGAAGGGTTGGTTTTCATTTTATCATAAAGCCTACATTTGCGTTTTCTCTCACTTGATAATACTTTACTTTCTCTCTAGTTATTTGCCAACCCAATCAGTATGGCTTGTGTTAATGTTAATCCTAATATACTACAAAGTTTTCAATGTCAACCGATGAATCAAAACACGTTGTGCATAATTTACTATTCTGTGTTTTGACCAACTCCCGCAGGTATATTCTCAATCATCCAGATGACCTTAATCATCAAAGGATAAGTGATGTGCACGATTGATGATAAACTAAAGAGGTCGATTTAATGAATTTTCAACATGGTGCGGATCATTTTGTGAAATGGTAATTCATCAGAAAGCAGGCGGCTAATGTTAGTACTCATACTCCTAAGATTAAGAATTTTCAATTTTACTTGCGATGATGACGATGATGACGAGGAGTATTTTATTCCTTTAAAAGATATGCCTCAAATTTCTCCGTCTATTGCTCTCGTACCCGTCTCTTCTATTATGGAGCCCGAGGATTCTCTCATAATGGGGAATGAGGAACTTAGCACTATTCCTAAAAAGGAATTAGACGAATTCATAAAGTCCAGTGTTGAGGATCTTATTCCAATCCCAAGAGAGTCCGAGGATACATCCGGTAGTGATAGTGAGAGCGTTTTACCTTCGAGTGATGATTTCTCTCCCATTTTTGAGGAAAAATCCGTGACTTTCTCTAACCCTCTTTTTGAATTTAACGACGAATATATCTCTAATGACGTGAATCCTCTTTTTGATGAGGTGTTAGAGGACATCGAGTGCAAGGTTTCTTATTATTCCAACCTTGATGAGTCGACTTTCTTAGTCACACCACTTTCCGATTCTAATGAGGATGAGTTTTTCACTCCTAGAGAAAACGTTGAGCTTTTACTTCACCATGATCCTTCTATAAGAGTTATTTCCATTCTCGAGGGATTCATCGATGAACCGCCTCTCAAAGAGAATGATAATTTATTTTATTTGGAATCACGGAAATATAACTGGAAAGATTTTGTACAATGCTCCAATTGATGATTTGATTACCGAGGACAAAGTTTTCGACCCCGAGATTTATAAGAAGAGTTTTTCTTTGACATTTGTGAAGTTAACCTTTGAGGATCGCCATTATTTTCCCATCACATTTGTTATCCGAATATTTCTTCCTTATCTCACTTATTCGGTGTGGATTCTTCTTTCATCTCTCCTTGGGTGTGTGGATACTATTTTTGACCCTTTGTCATTTCCACTTTATCATTTTCTTTTTCTTAAGCGGTCGGCATATGTAAATCCGATGGTGATTTTTCCATTCTTTGTTTTCTGCCACAAGGATCAAAGGAATTCGGGGAGAGTCAAGCTCGAGACTCGACACAAAAACAAGGTTTCGTGGAGGCAACAGTGTCTTTTTTTCTTTCTATTTTCTTAATAAGCGAGTGTGTTATTCATTGCCCAAGTGTAGGGGCGTGCTTCTTTCTATGGTTTGTGGTATTGTTTTTGCTTGCATGATTCCTTAAGATCATGAAGACCCGTACTTGTTTTCAATCCTCCAATCATCCGGTTTTCGATCTTCTACTTATTATGGAATCCTTAATCCTGATCAAGTATATATATTGTGTTTCCCTTTTCACACTTGGATTTTTTTTTGCATTTGCTTTTTCATTCCTAAGTGTGGGGGTAAAACCCGACATTTTTGAACATTAAGGCCAATGTTCTATTCTAAGTGTGGGGGGGGGGGGATTTCTATCGAAATGTGATCTTACCTGTGCCTTGCTGTGTCCCCTCGCAACCTATTTTCTAGCAAATTTTTTTAAATTTTTAAGTTTAATATCTAGTTTAATGTTCTTCATCTAAAAAAAAATATGTAGAAAAAGCGTGAAATTAAATAAAAAATATAGTGACACGGTATGTTAGGTTTTCTGTTGGTGAGAACGAAAAGTAAATTTTGACCCGACCGGTTTTATATCTTAGCTTTCTCCTTAACTGTAAATAGATTGATTTTGCTAATCTTTTATACAAGGAGCTATAAAATGCAAGTCTAGCTTGAAAAAAAGTCAAGACTTTGCAAGTTCTCATAATTGATTTTAAATATGCGAAGTTCGATTTATTAGAGTTGAGATTGTTGCCAGTCTATGTGACTTGTTAAAGTGCCAATCTTAATTCATTAGGCTAAGTATTCACGAGTTTCTTTCTTAGAAATTTTAAATTGTGAAGAACAAGAAATGATAGAGTAGAATATAAGTTTTAATGCTAAACATAGAATATTTGGATTTCTTTAAGGCTCATGAGAGTTAATTGTGGCTTTTTCTCCCATTAGCTTGTTTCACCTATATAATTGTTTAAATAAATAACGTTTCTTTGGTTTTTGCGGATTCTTTGTTTAGATATTTTGTAGAGATTCATTCTGGTGAAAGTAAGGTACTTATCGGGAGGTTTTGTCAGTGTTGTAAGGAACTAGACTTCCTGGACCATCGTTCGGCTCGTATACGATGTGGCAGTTTTTACAAGACACAGAGGACTTGAAAATTTTGGTAAATATAATAATTATGTAAAAAACCGAAGCCAATTAGACCACTAACTTTGCGGCTCACAACCGATGTGTAGTCGTGTTAAAGGGTGGAGGTAATAATATAATACAATTGTGGGCTGGAAAAAGTTTACGTGATCTTGCAGGCTCACAACGATTTTGCAGCTTCTAAATAAAGCACATAGTTAATTTAACTCCCGATAATAAATATTTTGCTTATCCTTTAAAGAGCCTTAGGGTATATGGGGTAAGTAGAATTTAATAAGTGAAATTATAGCCTTATTCATTCCTTAAAGAGCCTTAGGGTATATGGAATGGATATTGTTGCTTAATTTTTGTCTTGTTTGTACCTTAAAGAGCCTTAGGGTATATGGTGCAAATAAGATTGGTCCATTTATGTCTTAAAGAGCCTTAGGGTATATGACATGAATGGTGCCTTGCTTAAGTAACCTAATAAAAGCCAAATTTTGGTCGCCTCGATGTGGACTTTAATCTTGATGACATTTGATCTTTTGAAAAGGGCTAGGAGCTAATTATTGCGTTTTTAACCGTTACGCTTTATTTTTGGAATTAATAAGTATCGAAATAAAGTCTTAAAGAGCCTTCGGGTATATGACTTAAATAAAATCTTGAGATACAAAATTAGGAAATAAGGGAGGAAAAGTAAGTACACAATTAGCTTTTATGAGTAGTGTTAGCATCATAACTTGTATTTTGCAATGATCTTGTTTTTAAGCTTGGCTTGGAGAGGTGAAAGTCGGGGACGATGAATTTATCCATTTGGACACTTTTTGTGCTTTTTGTTCCGTGATCCTAAAAGTTATCAATGAATAATGAAAGCATTACATTATGTCACACATGAATAAGTTGTAAGTTGAAAATTATATAAAAAAAATTCAAAAAAATGGGTAAACCGGGGGTGCGTGCGAATTAAATAATTTTTAAACTTTTTAATGGACCTTTTTGGTTCTTGTTTGATTGTGAGGGGTTATAAGTTAAAAGGGGATAAAATTATTTATTTTCGGTATTGTTTTATTTACATTACGTGTGGACCAGCAATGGCTTAGTGTGGGGGAATTTGATATTTTCTAAAACACACATCAATTATACCCCGTAAAACACTATTAATCAGACTAAAAATGCTAAAATATAGATAACCATATGCTAATATGTTTGTTTGTTAGTTTTATATCTTCAGGTAAAAAGGAATTGATAAATTAGCAAAATAGAGTATTTACGGTGTTCGTCGCGATTAAAGTGCGTATACTTTTTATTCTAATTCATGACAAAAGTCGTGATATGTTCCCGAGAACTTACCAGTGAGATTGAGCGCGTGGTAAACGAGTCCATCGCAACGGTGCTCTCGGGTTTTAGTGGGCCAGCCCGTAACCCACTTAATGGGCCGGACCAGCCTAAATTAGCAAAAGCCCAATATAAATTATTAGCCTAAATTGCAAATTTTGATTTAATTATTAGATAAGGGTGACGTGAGTGTCATGTGTAAGGAAATTAATTCCTTTTTGTCACGTGAGGGAGCACTAGGAAGAAAAGGGGCAAATGAGGCGTTGACATGTGGCGGAGTAAAGTTCTACATTTCATTTCATTTCAAATGTGCTGAGAAAATGATCCAACGAACGAAAACTATAGCGTATAGATTAAGCTGTGCAAAAGGCCACGTGGCAATCAAAGACCGGTTGGATCATTTGGGAATCCGTGTGCTAATGATTAGAGACCTATGATTGGCTACTCAAGGCACAAATGATTGGACAAATTTTACAATTTCTCCCCTTCTCTCACCCTATAAATGAAGACGCCACCCCTCACTTTTGGAGTTAGTTAGTTAGTTTTAATTAGTTTAGTTTTCTTATTTTTAGCTTATTCTAGATTTGTATTAGCTTATTTCTAATTTTCTGCTTAATGTAATTTGCTTATTTCTCAAGTTTATTGTGATGATGTATTAAAGATGGTTTGAAGTTGATTAAAGATTTCGTTTTGCTTAAATGGTGCTTATTCTCTCGTTTCTATTTCTTTTCGTGTGGCTTTTTCATTAAGCTATTTTCTCGTGTTTATTTCAGTGGCTTATTAGTATCAAAAGTTCTCAAAAGCTTAAATAATGACTCCTATTAGCTCTCCAAGTTAATCTGTCTTATTTCCAAAAGTTTTTAAGTACTTTTTGGAATAATAAGCTTTAATAAGCTCGAAAATAGCTTATAGTTGTGCTTATCTCGATTTTGTTTTATTAGAAGCTCATATTTTCAGATAAAATAAGTTTCTAAGTAGCTTATTTGGTCGAATGTGAGCTTAAATTGTTAGATTAGACTTTTGTGAGCTCAAGTGCTTATTCTATTCGATTTGTCTT
>BQNB010182241.1:0-12518 GCA_026074375.1 Tanacetum coccineum | reverse complement strand
AGCGGTATTGAATTAGGAGTGTGAGTATTTCGACCTGATGATTTGATTCATCAATGATGCTACGCAATGAGATGGGACCAAGCCAACGATGCTCGTCGCCATGAAGAAACGTTGAAATTTTTGATTTTTGTCGAACGAGCAATAAGTCCATGATGCTCATTCTTTTCTTAATTGATTATGATTTGTCATTTTACATTATGTGTTATAGCGGGATTGTCGCCGCCGAATTATGTAGAATATGTGCTATATGTGTTATGTGCTTTAAATGGTAGTGAGCGTTCATGTCACTTTTACGTGGCCAGTGATGCGGTTTAGGATGTAAGCGAATGGGTGTAATCGCCCAAGTGAGAGTTTAGGACGTAATAAGGTGGGTGGACATTGCCGAAAGTCTTGTTGATGATTGTGGCTTGAAGTACCCATGAGAGTGAGTGTAGACTAATTAGAATTAGCCGTGTAATATGTGCTTAATTACACATATTTTATACCTAATAAAACGAGCCTAAATGACCAAAAACAAACAGAAACTGCCAAATATATGTTTGTTTTGCATTTGTATTGTGCAGGAAACGGATATCACACAAAAGGACGAAAAACAAAGCCAAAAACAACAAAACTGAGCACGGAATGGAAAAGTGTGAAAAGACAGCCAAATCGAAGCCAAAAAGTCAACCAAGTCAAGAAGTCAACAGAAAAGTCAAACAGACAAAATCAGAGTCAACTCCGAGAAACTAAAGCAGAAAAGACAACTTGAGGGATCATAATTGCCAAATCCCCAAAGTTGTTAAAAAGAGATAAAAGACTACAAGGACTGACTTTGCAAAAGGACTTATAACTCTTAAGGGTTAAAGCTGCCAAGTCCTAAAACTCTTAACAACACAAGGACCATGGCTGCAAAAACATACATATCCATGAGGGGCCAAACTTGTCACTACCCAAAACTTTTCCCTGTTACCCACAAACCAAAATTCCCGCCCATTTTAAACCCACCACAAGTCACGGGTGTTCTCCACCCTCTTTTACCCTGCAACCCAATTAAACCTTGGATAAACCTTACCCCTCAGCCCTATAAGATTGCCAAGTTGGCAATCCCACCACTCCCCAAGCTCAATTCGATGGCTTAGATTGACCCAAAAGAAAAAAGAAGATGGATGGCTGTGATTGGTTTTGGCATGGCTCTCACACAACAAAAACACCTCTTGAAGTCTCTCACAAAAGAAACACAGCCCAAAGACCATGTATTGAAGCATTCGGCTATAAATAGGAACCAATGTAGCTCATTCTAGAGATCTTAGCTTATTGTAGTTTAATTGTCAATTTAAATTAAGTCTTTTTCAGCTTATTGTACCATATTTTTTTTAGCATTGTAACACTTTTAAAGTTTAATGAAGTTTTGAGGAATTTATGTTAAAGACCCAAGTTTTAAATTCAAGTCTTAAGTTGTTGATTAGTGCTCTATTGTGTTCAAAAAGCTTTCACTTAAGCTTATTTATAAGCTGCTTTTATTAAGTAAAAGAAAAAAAAATTAATTAGTAAAAAAAAAAAAATTGTCAAGACATAAGGAGGGGGTTTGGTTTAAGTGGCTTCTATACGGGTAATACTGGAGGAAGACCATTGGGTCATTTGACACCTTTTGTCAAGCCTTTTGAGTTATATAAACCTGTTTTCTTACTTTTACTTTTCAAAAGCCATTTTAAGGTTTATCTAAAAACTCCATAAAACTGTTAAGTGACAAACAGTTTACTGTTGCCTTTTTGGTATATCAGTTTCTTTTTAAGATCTTTTGGACACCTGTTTGAGTTCTTTATAGTGTGAAAGGAAGTAGTTAAAAAGGACCTTTGGTTTATACTTGCTTTGTGTTTAACAACTGTCAATTTTTTGTAGTCATTTTTACATGCCCAAACTGCCAATTTTCAAAACCCTTTACCAGAGTTAAAGTTTTTTTTTGTTTATGAAAATTTTTGTACCAAAGCTCTCTAAGAGCTTATCTTAATCTGTTTCACATGTTTTTGAGTTCTGAGATTAATAAGCTAGCTTATTCATAAGATGGCCTTTTAGCACCTTTTTCCCTTGAAAAAATCTCCCCCGGTGTAAACAGCAGACCTGAAACAGCACTTTCATAGTCTTATTTATGATTAAACTTTAAGGGATTTTAGCATTTTTAGAAAGACCAATAAGCCCCTCTTAGGATCTATAAGCTATAAGCCCCTGGACTCCCTCTAGGTTGCTTATTTTTAAGCTAAAGAGCCATTTCTAAACTGTTTCGAATGTCAGTTCTAGGCCTTATAGCTTATTTTGGTTTTCGCTTTCATTTCTGTAATATTTTATTTTGCTATATTTGTTGCATTAACTATTAGGATTAGTGCTGCATCTGATATGTATTATATCTGTTTTCTGTTGCTTAGCTTATTTGCCCCTTTTATTAGTTTATCAGTTTAGCTTAGATTACCCCCTTAGTGAAATATAGTAGAATCTGCCTCTTTCTTTTTGTGCTTATTTGTTTGCCTATCTTAGCTTATTTTTGTACTCTTGCTTATTTAGTGTTGTTGCCATTCTGTCTTTAGCTTAGTCTGCATTTGATTAGCTTATTTGAGCTTAAGGATGCTAATAGGTTAAGCCCTTCTATGTCCTTGGTGTAAATTAGCTTAATCTGCCCTTGATTTGCTTATTTGCCTGTTTTTCCTTTGTTTCTTTTTGCTTAAATTTGCTTATTAGCTGTAGGACATAACTTGTTTTAGCATATGTGTTATTTACCCTAGCTTATTTAGCTTTAAATAGCCCACCAATTAGCTTAAATAGTCCTTAGTTAAGCTAGTGTAAACTGCCTCCTTTTGTTGCTTATTTTCCTGCATTTTGCTTATAACTTTGTGCTTATTTTGTTTGTTGTAGGCTTATTTACTATAGATACCCATCTGTTTTGCTTCTTGTTTATTTTCCATAGCTTATCTTGCCTTTAAGCCTTGCCAGTTTAGCTCATTAAGCCTTAGAGTAAAAAGCCATTCTGTCCTTTTGTTTGCTTAATTTTCTGCTTATTTCTTAGTTTCAAAAAGTTTTCCTTTGTTAAAGTTGCTTAATTTTTAGTTTTTTATAAGTTATAAAAAGAAAAAGTAAAAAAAAAGATTTTCCAAAAAGGGTGAGGCCAGGACTCGAACCTGCGACCTCTCTCTTATAAGCCAACACACTCACCGCTTGCCCTTGGGACTTTCACCTGTTAGTCTTTGCACCATTAAATACTTAACCTTGTTTTTTCCTTTTAGCTTTCAGCCAAAATTAGCTTAATAACAGCTTATTTATAAGCTGTTTGTCAAATTTTATATTTTTCCTAGATTCTTTATAGTATAATGTATTTTCCCTGAATTTTTCAGAATTTTTCATAATAGTTTAGTATTTTTTATAATTTATTTTCATTAAAAACTTAAAAAATTCATAATAAATAAAATAAAATTCAAAAAAATACAAATCTTTTTTTAAAAATTTTCTTTTATTGTATACTTTCTAGGAAAAATAAATTTACATATGTAGGGTCGTTTTTGCAAAGTTTCACTTTTTTAAAGAACGGGATTCGTTCCCGTTTTTGTTTTGACTCGTTTTTGGTCTTAACTAACTCCGTTTTCGATCTAGTTTTTTTTAACTTCGTTTTTAGTCACTTAGAACCCATTTAAAGTGAAAAATAAATTTTAGGATTAAAATTGAATAATTTAGGTTTTTAATACTCGCGTTTTTACATTTTCGTCTACGTTTTTAGATTTAAATCATTCTAGCTTTCGTTTTTAGGTTTTATTTAATCGTTTTTGCATATTTAACTCGTAGAAATAGAAAACCAATCATAATCTTGTAATATTCAAACATCGATTATCAATTCGTCATTCGATTTTCTTTTGCACACCTCGTTGAGGACATAAACGGACGGGAATCATTACCTTCAGGAAAACTTATTATTTTAATTTGTGATCTTTACAATCCTTTGGTAAAGGTATAATTGGTTGATAGTTTGCTTATATATTATATATATATTATTGACGAATCAATTTTTGGCGCCGTTGCCGGGGAGGCTGTGAAACGATTATCGTAACGTTTGACAATTTGTGTTTGAATTTGTGAATATTTCTTTTATTTTTATAAAAATATAAAAAATACAAAAATAATTTTCATTTCTTTTAGTATATATTTATAAAACAAAAAAAAATCCAAAAATATAAAAACATTTTCTTAATCGAGAAATAAAATTCATCAATTATATAATACTTTCACTAAAGTATTATCATCAATAAATTCTCGAACCAAAGATTCAAAAACTTGCCTTTTGTGTCACTTGCGAGTAGGGGGCTCACATTGAAAGTTAAAAACAAACTATTAAGCGGGGTATATGTGAGGGTTGTTCATCGAACTACGCCCGAAAGAGAGAAATAAGTTCAGCGATACTCCCCTCCTCGCTCCTTTGTGAGTTTTTTCTTTCGTGACGCTACCGTGAAGCTTGTGATTTTCTGGTTTAAGTGTCTTATTAGTTTTGTCAGTTTTTGTAAAATTTAATGTTTAAAAATTTCGAAAAAAGCAAAAATAATCATCTTTTTCTTAGTATCATTTATTTCTTTTCTTATCCATCTTTATGTTTAATTTTGATGACGATCATGCGATTATCGTTTTGGAATCGTATTTAGTGATTTAAAGAATGCGCGATATCTGTGGAGTTTTGAACACTGACGACTTTTGTTGTTTAAAAATAGGGTCTTGAAGGACAAGATTCTTGTTCTAGAACCCCCTTCAAAATTGTTGCAAGGTGTTGAAGGTGTGGAACCCGGTTGTGGTTCGTATTGTTAAGGATGTGCTCTTTTACGACAGAAAATTTAGGAAGATTTGTTTTACATATTGTGTGAAAATGATTTTTCAAAGACCTTCAAGATACTTCCGAGTCATCCGAAGGACAACTACCAACGTTGTTAAATGCTCCTCAGAGCCATTCGTTGGCAATCAGGGACCCGGTGGTAATATTTCCTTACCAAGTCCTCCACACATTCGACCACTTGTTGTCACCGAGTCGCGGTAGATTCGTTAGTTGGATTCTTTTGTCGACAATGCACTTGTAGTTTGTGGGAAAGATGCTTATTACGGTTATAATTGCCCTCCAAAAAGTTCCGCTTATCTCTTATCTCGGAACCATGCAAAAATCAAACCATTGGGTGCCATACAAAACTTGCAAAGACTTGCAACCAACATGTTTCTTGGTACATGCCAAAAATGTGGTTGTAATGAATATAATGGAGTTTGTTTTTATTGTACTATTGGAAATGGAACACCAAGCAATTTTTCAATTCCATACTCTTCTAACGATTCTCCAAGTGTTGCAAACCATCCTCTACAACCCCAATACGTACCATACTATTGTGAGTTATGTGGAACCGAATCTCATTACGGATACGATTGTCCACCTCAAGTCCCGTTTGTCTACAATTAGGACCCGTGTTTCAATCCTAACACTTGGATTTTTTTCCACTAAATTCACAGAGTTTTTCCACTAACAATTATTCTTGTTATGAAAATTGCGGGGGACCTCATGAGAACTTTTCACAGTCGCAAATCCGCTGCAATGAAAGACTATGCTCAGGAGCAAAATTCTTGATATGATTACTTATTCTTTTGGTTTTGACCAATCTCATCCCGCAATATCCGTCAATCATCCTATCTTCAAATTCTCAAAATGACTTCTCAATTCTCAAAATAAGCTCTATGGAACTCAATAATGTCAACCTTACTTGATTTGTTGGTCAAGTTATACAAAACAAGGAAGAAGAAAAGCGAATTGCGGGACGAGATGAGGCTAAAAGATCGTATTGGAAGAATTCCATTTGCTTTGATGATGACGAAGACGAAACATTACTCATCACACCCGTTTTACATCAGGTCCCCGTAACTCTCTAAGTATGGGGACAACGGTAGCATCTTGACACTATTTCGGCAACGGAATCGGACGAAGTAATAAAGTCTAGTGTTGAGGACCAATGTCCCAAATCCCAAGTGAGACCGAGTGTGTTTCCAAAATGTGTGATGTGCCTCCTTTGTGAAAATACACCCCTCTTAATGCTCTCAATGGAACAATATCTGAGATTGTTGTCCATTTCTAACGTGATAATTCTTCGAGTAATGATGATTCTCCCTACGGTGAGGATATCAATTATGTCGATGCATCACCTCCCAATGTTGAGATCGTCAGCTTAGAGCTGGTGGAGATAGTTGACCCAGAAGTTGAAAGGATTGATGATGATATTCTTTTAACAATCAAAGGCGATACCCTTCGTGAAAAATTATTGAATGTCAATCTTCCTGTTTTTTTTGGGCCTTAAGATCGATCTATTAAGAGAAATCCCACTCCATCTTCCAATATTGTGACAAGTCTACCTCCACATTTTCTAATCTTTCTTGGAGGAGGGACTAACACTTTGATAATTCTTATTCCCGAATCTGAAACTTTTCGCTTATTCTAGAAGAGATTAGTAGTGGCAGTACTATACTCATTCTGAGTTATTCTTCTGGATTATAAGCTTTTCTACGTTGATACAATCATTTTAAAGAGTAGAGTAGTGGCGTTTACACTACTCATGTTGACTTTTTCTCAATCATGATTCGGTTTATCCTTTGATCGTTCAGAATGTTCATTTTCCTCTTCTCCCTTCGCCGATAGGAGTGACTTTATAATGAGGAGTTCGCCGATGAAATCACTCAATCACTGTCTCTCCCGATTCTTGATGTTTCCAAATTAGATGAGCCCGAATCCGGGAGATTTGACTTTATTGACCCAGGGATTTTTAAGAATGCTTCTTGACGAATGTGAATGTACATTAGAGGATGACCATTCTTCTCTCCTCTTCGCTTATGTTGTATGGATCTTTCGTGCTTTTCTCACGTATCCCATTGTCCTCCATTTTCTCTCCACCGGGAATGAAGATACCATTTTTGATCCCGGCATCTCAATTTATCATTCTTTTATGCCGGATGTATCTCATCGGAGTGGAACTTTCATGAAATTCAATGTTTATCCAAACCGCTTGAATGAAAGTCCGATGATGATTTTATCTTCCACTTGCTTCCCCATGGACCAATGAATTCGGGGTCGAGTCGAGCTTGTGACTCGGTTAACAAAAACAAGTCGCTTCGTGGGTGGCAACCCATGCTTATCTGTAGTATTAAATAATGAATAAGTGTTTTGTGTTGTGATGAGGCTCGCCTCTGCCATTACCCGTGTTTTGTGTTTTGTGGTTTATTGTCCAGGATTGCCCGGATTGTGATGACTCTCGTGCTCGCGGTTTTGTCCTCCGATCACTCGAGCTTCACATCCTCAGCTTCATTTTGGGAATCCGATATCCTAATCTTATCGACTAACGTTTTATCTTTTGGCACACTTAATAAACGGCCTTAGATTTACGTAGGTACCCCTTTTAAAACATCGAGGACGATGTTTAGTTCTAGTATGGGGGGGATCTTCCGATGTGATTGTTTCAGCAGCGTTGTTGTCACGTAATCCTGTTTTGAACCACCCAAATTTTGTAAAATACAAAAATTAAAAAAAATTAAAAAAAATTTCAAACAATTAAATAAGTGTTTTGTCACAGTTTTGACTTTCCCAATGGGTAGAATAAGAATAATGTTTGCACTCGAGGCAGTTCGTGTTGAGCCCTAGCTTTGTTCCTTAACCATTTAATAAACGAAAGTTTATTAGGCTAAGCATTCGCGGATCCTTTTATTAGGGATTTTAAATTTGCGAAGAACGAGAAATGATAGTGTTATTTACAAGTAGGATGCTAAACAAGGATTATTTGGAAATCTTAAAAGCTTATAAGTGTAACTTGTCGCTTTTTCTCCCAGAAGCTCTTAACCTGACTAATAAACGTGCTTAAATTTCATTTTAACTTTAAACCGACGTTTTTTCAAAATGAAGTCTTTCGGAAAATGAAAATATTCATCTTAGTTCAGCTTTATACTTGAGTTTTTAAAACGAAATCTTTCTACGATTACGGAAAATATGTCTGTAATATATCTATATTATATTTATATATATATATATTTATATATATACTAGAATAAAAAATAAATAAATATGAAAAGTATCAATCCGTTGGCTGATATGGTTACTGCATCTTGCCGGCTCACCAAACGATGTTGAATCTTCAAAACAAGCCCATAGTTGAGATAATAAATGCCAAAGTGCATTCGTAAGTGTTATCAATAAAAAGCCGTCGTCAGACTAAGTCACTACATCTTGTCGGAGGCGTGGCCGATGTTGTAGTCATGTAAATGATGACGGTAGTAGAGTATGATTATAGCAATAAATGAAAATTTAATGGTTAAGATTTCTTTTTCTAAACTCAAGTATAATTTTGAACTAAGAATAACTTGCTTTAAGACTTCAAAAGTTTGTTGGTTGCCGTTGGTTGATTATTTCTAGGAACAATCGCACACATGGAGCAGTAAATTTTTTGGATGTTTGGTGCTTTGAGTTAGTATTGTTCATTTAGCGGTAATCTAAGAAATCGGCCTAAAAGGATGGAGTATCCCGATATTTACAATTGCGAACATTCTCCTGTGGGGTCTCAACCTGATAACCTAAGTCGAACTCGGCTGGGATCTATCGAGAATATGCTGGTTGGTGGGTGATCTAGTCTTTTCCCCAGATTTCTTCAGAAATATCGTTATGCACATAAACTATACTACTTTCTAAAACTGTCGATCTAAATTTAACTTAAAATTAAGCACAATCACTCTAATTGATAATTATTGGGAGCGAAAAGTTGAAAGCATAGTTATAAGTAGTGTTTAGCATCTTTACTTGGACTTAACGGTGTATTTCTTTTTTTAAGCGTAGCGTGGGACTAGTGAAAAATTAGGTGACGATGACTTTATCCGTCAGGACATCCGTAAGATTATTTATGGGCGCTTTCATTCTTTGATCCCAGTGTTGATAAAATAAAGGAGGTCAAGCATGTAGTTAAGAAAGAAGATGAAATCAAAAATATTAGGGCTAGTAGTTGTAAATATATAAATGGTAAAAGGGGGGGGGAGGGGGGGGGAACCCCCTTTGTCGAAAGCTTAATGTTTCTTTAGTCCCTTAACGAACACTTAGCTACTTTTCGAGGTTAATTAGTCGAGGGGGATTAAGATTCTTGGTTTCTTGAGTGTTTACTTCATAACATTGCGTGAGGACACGGCCAATAATCTTAGTATGGGGGATTTAATATGTGCTTAATTACACATATTTTATACCTAATAAAACAAGCCTAAATGACCAAAAACAAACAGAAACTGCCAAATATATGTTTGTTTTGCATTTGTATTGTGCAGGAAACGGATATCACACAAAAGGACACACGAAAAAATAAAGCCATAAAATAACAAATCTAAGCACGAATGTAAAGTGTGGAAGGACAAAAGCCAAATCAAAGCCAAAAAGTCAACCAAGTCAAGAAGCCAACAGAAAAGTCAAACAGTCAATGTCAAGTCAACTCCGAGAAGCTAAATCAGAAAAGAATATACCTTGAGGGACTGAAATTGCCAAACCCCAAAGTTATATTACTAAGATAAAATGACAAGGACTGACTTTGCAATTCACTTATATGAGTTGAGGGGGCATTCCTGCCAAACCCCCAAACTCATAACACCACAAGGACCTAAGCTGCTATATCACATAACAAGTTCAGGGGGCAAACTTGCGTCTTCCCCAAAATCTTTCCCCTGCATCCCCAGTTAAACCCTATCCCTCACTTTCCCGCCATAACCAAAACCCAAAGCCCGTGACCCTCTTCACTCTCCCCAAAACACTCAATCTCACATACTTACACAAGGGATTAAACCCTTCTCCCCCACTCCACTACCAGCCCTAACCACACTATAATTTCCATGTTGGCAATCTCACCCCTCTCCAAGCAATTTCGATGGCCAAGATGTCTCATAAAGAAGCAAAAAGAAGATGGATGGCTGTGATTGGTTTTGGCATGGCTCTCACACAACAAAAACACCTCTTGAAGTCTCTCTCTGAAGAAACACATCAAGAACCTCAAGACCCTAGTATAAATATAGCAGTGTAGTTCATTGTTTTGGGGTCGAATTTTTGTAAAGTGAAAGCTTGTAAACCAAAGATTTGTCCATTTTTAATATATTGTCATTTATTCTTCAGTCATTTAAAATTCCCTGTCATTTTTATTACTTGCAATTTATTTTATTGTCATTTTACTGTTTTCTTTAAGTTTATGTCATTTACTTAATTGTCTTTAAATTTCTGTTGTTAAGCTTGTTTACAAGTTCTTAAGTCATTTAAGCCTTGATATAAGCTTGTTTTTCCTTTCTTTCAAAAGAAACTCAAAATTGTCAAGACATAAGGGGGTGTTTGGTTTAGTGGGTCTATACGGGTAAAACTGGAGGAAAGACCCATTGGGTCATTTAACAACCTTTGTCAAGCCTTTTGAGTTATATAAAACCTGTTTTTCTTACTTTTTACTTTTCAAAAGCCATTTTAAGGTTTATCTAAAAACTCCATAAAACTGTTAAGTGACAAACAGTTCTACTGGTTGCTTTTTGGATTAGTTCTTTTTAAGATCTTTTGAAACCTGTTTTGAGTTCTTTTCATAGTGTAAAAGGAAGTAGTTAAAAAGGTCCTTTGGTTTAACTTGCTTTGTGTTTAAAACTGTCAATTTTTTGTAGTCATTATTACATGCCCAAACTGCCATTTTCAAAAACCCTTTACCAGATGTTAAAAGTTTTTTTTTGTTTATGAAAATTTGTATACAAGCTCTCTAAGAGCTTATCTTAATCTGTTTCACTTTGTTTTTGAGTTCTGAGCTTAATAGCCAGCTTATTCATAAGCTGGCTTTTAGCCCCTTTTTCCCTTGAAAATCTCCCCTGGTGTAAACAGCAGACCTTGACAGCAACTTTCATAGCTTATTTATGATTTAAACTTTAGGATTTTAGCATTTTTAGAAAGCCAATAAGCCCCTCTTTAAGATCCTATAAGCTTAAGCCCATAGACTCCCTCTAGGTAGCTTATTTTTAAGCTCAAAGAGGCCATTTTAACTGTTTTGAATGCTAGTTTAGGCTTATAGCTTATTTAGGTTTTCTTGCATTTCTGTCTATTTTATTTAGCTTATTTTGTTGCATTAACTTATTAGGATTAGTGTGCATCTGTTTGGCTTATCTTGTTGCTTAGCTTAGCTTATTTGCCCTTTTTATTAGTTTATCAGTTTAGCTTAGATTACCCCCTTAGTGAAATATAGTAGAATCTGCCTCTTTCTTTTTTGTGCTTATTTGTTTGCCTATCTTAGCTTATTTTTGTACTCTTGCTTATTTAGTGTTGTTGCCATTCTGTCTTTATCTTAGTCTACATTTGATTAGCTTATTTGAGCTTAAGGATGCTAATGGGTTAAGCCCTTCTATGTCCTTGGTGCAAATTAGCTTAATTTGCCCTTGGTTTGCTTATTTGCCTGTTTTTCCTTTGTTTCTTTTTGCTTAAATTTACTTATTAGCTGTAGGACATAACTTGTTTCAGCATATGTGTTATTTACCCTAGCTTGTTTAGCTTTAAATAGCCCACCAAATAGCTTAAGTAGTCCTTTTTTTTTGAACGGCAACTTTATTAAAAAAAACCACTAGCAAGAAGCTAGAAAATTACAAAAAAAAGTAAATAAGGATGCTGAAACCAGCTATCCCATCTAAATGTATTTTTGCTCCTAGCTATACACCAAGTAAACGATCGCATAACAATATCGTCAAAAAGAACTTCTTTCCGTGGTTTCTTGGCTGAAAAAAGAATTTGATTTCTATAGCTCCAAATACTCCACCAAGCAGTATAAAAAACTCCTTCTAGAACACTTTTACTCCTAGAATTCATCCGCAACGCCTTGATCCAAGAAAGCCAAGATATGAAGGAATCCAAACCAAATTCCACCATTTGTAAACTAAACATGTGACTTCTATCGCCAAATCACATCTAAACAAAAGGTGAGCCAAGTCCTCGTCAGAAACATTACAAATCAGACAAGATGAAGAAGGCACCAACACACCCCTTCGAGGTTAAGCTAGTGTAAACTGCCTCCTTTTGTTGCTTATTTTCCTGCATTTTGCTTATAACTTTGTGCTTATTTAGTTTGTTGTAGGCTTATTTACTATAGATACCCATCTGTTTTGCATCTTGTTTATTTTCCATAGCTTATCTTGCCTTTAAGCCTTGCCAGTTTAGCTCATTAAGCCTTAGAGTAAAAAGTCATTCTGTCCTTTTGTTTGCTTAATTTTCTGCTTATTTCTTAGTTTCAAAAAGTTTTCCTTTGTTAAAGTTGCTTAATTTTTAGTTTTTTATAAGTTATAAAAAGAAAAAGTAAAAAAAAAGATTTTCCAAAAAGGGTGAGGCCAGGACTCGAACCTACGCCCTCTCTCTTATAAGCCAACACACTCACCGCTTGCCCTTGGGACTTTCACCTGTTAGTCTTTGCACCATTAAATACTTAACCTTGTTTTTTTCCTTTTAGCTTTCAGCCAAAATTAGC
>BQNB010182240.1:0-12518 GCA_026074375.1 Tanacetum coccineum | reverse complement strand
ACTTGCTCGATCCATTCCAGATTTCTTATCAAAAAAAAACATTAACGATGGAAGAACTAGTAAACAAATCATTGAGGAAGGAAAACGGGAACACGAGAAAATAGATGCATTCATTAGAGAATTCAGAACAACCCACGAGCTCCCTCTTAAAGAAAGAAACAACTCTCTAAGCGAGCTTGAATTTGAAGTATATGGGCTGTCAAGGGCAATAAATAAAGCCCAAATGGTAGGATACGAGGCTAAAGGAGTAACCACTAGAGGAGGAAAATCAACAACTGAATCCATTAGCGACAATGCAAACACCAATAAACACCTGTCACCCCATCCTAATAAACCAACTACTCCAGATGAGATCTCCATCAAAACCGAACTTAAAAGAAACCATGAACAAACTAACGAACTGCAACCTAAACCTTCATCGATACCTTTTCCCTATAGATTGAGAAAGGAAAAAGAGGAAGCTCAACAATGAAAATTCCTAGAAAATCTCAAACAACACCATATAAACATCTCATTCACCGAAGCTCTAGCTTAAATGCCTAAATACGCCAAGTTTTTAAAGGGCCTACTATCAAACAAAGCAAGATTAGAGGAAGCTTGCACGGTAATAATGAATGAAAGATGCTCTGCAGTCTTGTTGAATAAACTTCCATCTAAATAAAAAGACCCAGGAAGCTTCACTATACCATGTGATATTAGGCATTTACATATTGATAATGCTTTAGCAAACTTGAGAGCTAGTATAAGCCTAATTCCTTACACGATGTATGAGAAACTAGCAGACAGATCTAAATCGATCCATAACCAAAACCAACAAGAATGAGCTTGGAACTAGCAAACAGATCCATCTAGTATCCGCGGGGAATAGCAGAAGACGTGCTCATAAAGATTGATAAATTCGTCCTCCCTATTGATTTTATTATCCTGGATATGCGGGAAGATTCTAGAATCCTGATAAACTTGGGAAGACCATTTCTAGCAACCGCCCGAGCCATGATTGATGAATTTAACAAAAAGATAACACTCAGGGTTGGAAGCGAGGAAGTGATTTTTGACGTCGACCAATCAATGAAAAAAAACCTTGTCGGAGGGACGGATGAATGTTTACGGATTGAGGATTTGGACACAGTTCATATAATCAGCAGCCCAAGAACTACTGGAAAACAAAAACCTAGAAGATGGCATCAATCGACCCGATTCTGAAAATCACGAGCCTAACTCTGAGATACCCATATGGCGTATCGATCATATTAATACGCCGTATTCACAAGAAACACAGGAACAAGAAGAAACGATAAGTGAGCATCTCTATTCTGCTAGTGCAATTGAAATTGTACGAAAAAGAGGAAAACCAGACCTCAAAGAGTGCCCTTTCTCACTTAGAGTAGCTTTCTGGAATGGTGACTGAATTCTTGTCTAGTGATTATTTCATCTAAACTAACAGAAAAAGAGAAACTTCACTTCTATGGGTACTTGAAAAACAAAAGGGAGCAATCGCTTAGAAGATGTCAGACATCAAGGGAATAAGCCTGTCATTTTGCACTCACAAAATTTTAATGGAAGAAAGCTTCAAGCCTGTCATCCAACCTCAGAGACGTTTAAATCTGAAAGTCCAAGATGTGGTTAAAGACGATATCGTTAGGTTACTTGATTCAGGTCTAATTTACCCTATCTCAGATAGTCCTTGGGTAAGCCTCATTCATGTTGTTCCTAAGAAGGGAAGAATGACCGTAGTGTTAAACGAAAACAACAAGTTAATACCATCTCGAACAGTAACAGGATGGCGCGTGTGCATTGACTATCGTAAATTAAATGACGTAACATGAAAAGATCATTTTCCACTTCCCTTTTCAATAAATGCCTATGTCCACATAGCTGTAGATTGTATTAGGAAATGGTATTATTGTCTTCTTGATGGATTTTTAGGGTTCTTCCAAATCCGATCGCACCTGAAGATTAAAGAGAAGACAACTTTTACTTATCCTTATGGAACTTTTGCCTACCGAAGGACGCCGTTCGGATTATGCAACGCTCCGGCAACATTTCAAAGATGCATGATGGCAATATTTCATGACACGGTAGAGGATTTCATGGAAGTTTTTATGGACGATTTCTCGGTATTCGGTAATTCCTTTGACGAATGTCTTAATAATTTAGATAAAATGCTCGGTAGATGTGAAGAGACCAACCTTGTACTAAATTGGGAAAAATGCCATTTTATGGTAAAGAAGGTATTGTTTTGGGGCATAAAATATATGGGAAAAGGATCGAAGTTGACAAAGCTAAAATTGATGTAATCGCCAAATTACCTTATCCCATAAACGTAAAGGGTGTTAGAAGTTTCTTGGGGCACGCTGGGTTTTATCGCAGATTCATAAAAGATTTTTCCATGATTTCCAAATCAATGACCCAACTTTTAATGAAAGACGCAAAATTCGATTTTTCTAAAGATTGTAAAAAAGCATTTAATAAGCTAAAAGAAAGATTGACCACCGCGCCTATCATAATATCTCTCGGCAGGAGTATACCTTTTGAATCAATGTGCGACGCCATCGATTTTGTAGTAGGAGCAGTCTTAGGACAAAGAATAGACGGGAAATTTAAACCTATCTCATGATGGGGCTAGAATATACCTTAAACGATGCCCAAGCACAATTAC
This sequence comes from Tanacetum coccineum, assembly GCA_026074375.1. Classification (NCBI taxonomy): domain Eukaryota; kingdom Viridiplantae; phylum Streptophyta; class Magnoliopsida; order Asterales; family Asteraceae; genus Tanacetum; species Tanacetum coccineum. The sequence continues at coordinate 9,859 of BQNB010182240.1, read as the reverse complement.
ACCACCACCGAAAATAGAACTCCTAGCGGTGTTTTCTACTGTGACAAATTCTACCCTTACATTATTTTATCAAAGATGTAGTTTACCATGTCTTTCTACTTTAAAGACACAAAATATATTTTGGCAACAGGATTGTTGGGTATAAATATTTATTCTAGTTCAAGAACTTAGTACTACTCAACAAATAACTCCCAGTACTAACTGGTTAGTATTCAAGAAGAAAGTTAGTATGCCTGCGTTACTAACTTACATAGGCTAGAAGACTTAGTTACTGTTGCATAGAAGAATACAACTACCAGAAGAATCAAAGACGTATGGTTTGATATGTATGGAATGATTTATGTAATCTTATACATTTGAGAATACGTCGATATCTTATATTGTTTAGAAGATTCGTAGTTATTTGTAAAGGACTCCTGTGGTGTATAAAAGGAGATCCTAGGTTTTTGACTGTAAAACCATCTTGAAAAAAAACACATCTCGGTAGACACATTCATAACATCAAGGTTGTAAACCCTAGTACTAGTGAAGAGTACTCGTATTATTTATCATAATAATATTGAAGCTTTTTGGTTAATATTCATTGTTTATTCTACTGCATCATTGTTACTATTCCATTGCTTTACTTCTAAATACTAAAGAGTAGATTCCACATACTCTTGGTATCAACAAAGTTTCTAAGCATAGTTGTGTTCAATCTATTCAATACAACTAACCCTTTACAAGGTTTGCTAGATCTAGCATGGATCAACAAGTGGTATCAGAGCCTTGTGTTTTGAAACTTTGATCTAGAAGTCATGGAATTTGAATCTGCACATAGTAATACTACTGCTAAGCTACCCATACTCAAACTAGGTGAGTATGAGATGTGGGTGATAAGAATCAAGCAATACTTCTAGGTACAAGACTATGCTCTATGGGAGGTCATAGAGAATGGTAACTCATGGGTGTCTGTACCACAAACAGCACAAGAGAATGGTACTTCAGTTATAAAGATGTTAGTACCTGTAACTGCTGAAGAAAAGACCAACACGAAGAATGATGTGAAGGATAGAAGCTTGCTACTCATGGCTCTTCCCAATGAACATCAACTTACTTTCAGTCAGTACACTGATGCTAAAACAATGTTTGCTGCTATCGAAACACGATTTAGAGGTAATGAAGCCACTAAGAAAACATAGAAGACACTTTTGAAGCAACAATATGAAAATTTTAGTGCATCAAGCACAAAGTCTCTTGACTCTATCTTTAATAGGCTCCTAAAGATTGTTAGTAGGCTTGCAATTTTGGGTGTGGTCATCGCTCAAGAAGACTTAAATTTAAAATTTTTGAGCAGCTTGCCTCCTGAGTGGAATACTCAGGTTGTAGTCTGGATGAATAAGGATGAAATTAAAACAATGAGCATCGATGATTTGTACAACAAATTCAAAATTATTGAACAAAATGTAAAGAAATCAGTTGGTGCAAGTAGTGGTGCTCAAAACTTGGCCTTTATGACTGCTCCAAGCACTAGCAGTACTAATGATGTTAATACTGCTAAACCTGCATATGAAGTTAGTACTGTTAGCCCTAATGTTAACACTACTAGTCCTCAAGTTAGTACTGCTAGCTTCAGTGATAATGCTGTGTATGCTTTCATGATTGAGAATCCTAATGGTTCTAATCTCTTACAGCAAGACTTAGGCAAATTCATGAAGATGATCTGGAAGTAATGGATTTGAAGTGGCAGCTCTCTCTGCTAAGTATGAGGGCAAAGAGGTACTATCAGAGGACAGGCAAGAAACTTTTTAATTAATGCTAATGATACTGCTGGGTATGATAAATAAGGTAGAGTGTTTCAACTGTCATAAGATGGGACACTTTGCCAGAGAATATAAAGCACCAAAGAACAAAGAGGGTCAATTCAGAAATCAAGACAACACTAGGAAGCAAGGAAACAATGAAGACACATCTTTCAAAGCAATGTTGGCTATAGATGGTGTAGGTTTTGCACTAGAGTAAACATGGAAGAAACATGTCAGACAAAAACATGGCTCTAATGGCGTTTTTTTCAGAATCTGACGGTATTAATGATAAAACTTGCTCTAACAAACATGTCCTAAAAAAATATGTGACTCTTGAGATAACGTGTGATGATTTGATTGTTAAGCTAATAAATTGAATTCTACAGCAGCTACTTATAAAAGAGGTCTTAGCAAACTATAGAAGAAAAACTTATCACATATAGATAAGAATGAGGTTCTTTTTAGTAAAGAAGTTGAAGTTCTTAAAAGGTAGTAGCTTGCAAAGAATTATGAATTTTAATGTTAATCTAAAAGTGAGTTTGAAAAAGTTAAGGCAAGAAAGTTTCAGAGGGCATGAATTTAAAATTGAGATAATTGATAAAGCCTAAAAAGACCTAGAAAGTTATTAGGAGGAGTCAGATAACTGACAAAAGTAAAAAGGGTTTTGGGTATAATGTTGTTCCTCCACCCTATCCTTTAATCTATAATAGACCTAAAAAGCTCGATCTGTCTTATTCTGGTCTTGATGAATTCAAAGAGCCTGAATTCAAAGCTTATGGTTCTGAGGATAGTAATCAAAAGTCTAATGTTGTTTGTGATAAAAAAATCAGATGATTCTAAGGAAAATTCTGATGACTCTTTGGTAAAAGAACAAGTATCAAAAGAATAAGTAGCTTGGTGGAGTCTTCACTTAATGTTTGATAAAGAAGATTTTCTCTTCCTGTCGATAAAAAAGGTGAGTCTTGTCAAACATAAAAAATTCACTGAAAACCTGTTTAAAAGTCAGTTAGGTAAGCTGAGATGTATAGATCCACAAACTCCTAGGGGAATCAAGAAATTAAGAATGACAAAAGTCCAATCAACTAGGAAGTGATTTTGTGATGTATAACAAAGCTTGTTTTATTTGTGGGAGTTTTGATCATGTGTAGGCTCATTGTAAATACCATCAAAGAGAAAGGATGGTATATGGGAATAATTATAATAGGGTAAACTACAACTATACTACCAAAAGGACTCACCTTAATACTCAAAGGAACATGGTTCTAAGAGCAGTTTTAATGAAAATTGGCCTAAAACTATTTAATACTGCCAGGACAGTTAATACTGCTCATCCCAAATCTATAGTTTTTAGTGCTAAACCAATGCTACGTTTTTCAAAAACAGCACAATCAACTGTAAGAAGGCCCTTTCAACCAAAAACAATATTAACCAACAAAAGGTTTACCCAAAAAGTTAATACTGCCAAGGCACAAGCAGTTAATACTGCTAGGCCAAAAGCAGTTAAAACTGCTAGGCCAAATTCTGCAGTTGTTAATGTTGTTAGGGTTAATCAGGCAAATGCTATAAAGGCCTCAGCATGTTGGGTTTGGAGACCTTTACCAAAAAATAATAGTGCATCGATCACTTGAAGAATAATAATTACATTAGTCACGAGGCTTATCCAGTCAGGGATGGTGGGGTTCCAAAGGAATCTAATTTCTTTATTTTTATGTGTAGGGCAAGCCACAACAGGATGACACATGATTTGTTGAGAGTGGATGCTCAAGGTACATGACTGGGAACATAGCTTATCTCTCAGATTTCAAGGAATTTGATGGAGGTTATGTTACATTTGGGGGAGGAGCACATGGTGGTAGAATTTCTAGTAAAGGAACACTTAAAACTAATAGTCTTGATTTTGAAGATGTATACTTTGTCAATGAGTTAAAATTCACATATTTTTAAGTGTTCTCTCACAGATGTGTGACAAAAGAACTATGTCCTTTTTATCTGAAAATGAATGTCTTGTCTTATCCGCCTAATTTTTAAAGTTACCTGATGAAATATCAGATTCTTCTTAAAATTCCATAGAAAAGATAATATGTACAGTTTTGATATGAGAAACATTGTTCCTAAGGAGAGTTATAACTAGTCTGTTGCTATCGGCTACTTCAGATGAATCAATGCTTGGCATAGGAGACTTGGGCCACATTAATTTTAAGACGAAAACAAGCTTGTTAAGGATAATCTTGTAAGAGGATTGCCTACAAAACATTTTGAAAATGACCAAACCTGTGTTGCTTGTCTTAAAGGGAAGCAACACAGAGCTTCTTGTAAGTCCAAAGTTCTGAATCCAATTACTAAGCCTTTGTTTATGCTTCATATGGATTTGTTTGGTCCAACCTTTGTGAGTAGTTTAATGCATAAGAAGTATTGCTTAGTAGTCACTGATGATTATAGCAGGTTTACATGGGTTTTCTTTTTAACAACTAAGGATGAAACCAGTGAGATTCTTAAGAACTTTATCAAAGAAATAGAAAACCTTGTGGATAAGAAAGTGAAAATAATCAGGAGTGATAATGGAACAGAGTTTAAGAATAAAGTTATGGATGATTTTTGCAGAGAAAAAGGTATTAAGAGGGAATACAGTATAGCCAGGACTCCTCAGCAAAATGGTGTGGCTGAGAGGAGGAATAGGACACTAATTGAGGCTGCTAGAACAATGTTAGCTGACTCTAAGTTACCTACCACATTTTGGGCTGAAGTAGTTAGTACTGCTTGCTATGTACAGAATAGGGTCTTAGTAGTCAAGCCTCATAACAAGACACCTTATGAACTTTTTAGAGGTTTTAAACCAGCTCTAAGCTTTATGAAACCATTTGGATGTCATGTTACCATTCTTAATACTTTAGACAGTTTAGGCAAGTTTGATGGCAAAAGTGATGAAGGTTTCTTTGTTGGATATTCTTTGAGTAGTAAAGCTTTTAGGGTATACAACACTAGAACCAGGAGGGTAGAAGAAAACTTGCATATTGGGTTTTTAGAGAATAAGCCTATGATAGAAGGGAATGGTCCAAAGTGGCTGTTTGATATTGATTCTCTAACCCAATCTATGAATTATGTACCAGTTGCTGCAGGTACAATCATTAATGAATCTGCAAGTACACAAGGAGAACTTAATGCAGGTACATCAGAAGAAATCAGTCAAGATTGCATTGTGATGCCAATTTGGAAAGATGCTTCATATTTTGATTCACCTTCTAAGGATGTTGATATTGGTGAACTAAAATTTGCTGCTGATGATCAAAAGCAGGTTGAATATGGTCTAGATAATAAGAATGATGAAAAGGATAATTCTTATGATAATAGCAGTCCTAAAGAAGTTAATGCTGCTGGACAACATGTTACTACTGCCAGTCCTACACTTGAAGCCACTCATGTTAGTTCTTGTCAATTAGTACTACTAGTTATACTTAAAACTGCTTGTTAAAATTGTTAGTCATGCTTAATGCTGTCAAGAAGAAAATACTTTGGATTGTGTATTTTTGGCTATGGACTAACATCTAAAGGTTAAGCATATTGAATACCTGATGTTGAATGCTTCACCTTTGAAGTAATGTCTGAGAGGAAGTTAATGTTCTTGGATCATAGTTTTTAACTTTTATTCATGGGTTATGCATAAATATGGATCCTCATGAATTCTCACATGTCTATCTAGTCTTTTCTAGTGTGCTTATGATGAATAGAGGCATGTTGTTGTATAATTATTGAAGACAGAGTTAATACTGTTAGACATCTCTTAATACTGCTAGATAGAAAATTAGTACTACCAGACAAAAGATAGTACTGCTAGGATGTCATAAGAGCCAAGGTTACAACTGTTGAGCAAATACCTACCCCTTGAAGCATTATTTGAGGAGAGGCTACTTATTTATACAGTCAAAGCATGGATGGAAGGATATGTAATATCAAAATTGTTTTAAAAAGAATCAAAAACATCTAGGCATGTCAAAAGAGGCCAGGACACCAAGATACCTCAGTCTAGTGGTCCCCCTGTAAAGGTTGGTGATGAGGCTGTCCATAAGGAGTTGGGTGACAGAATGGAAAGGGATGCCACTACTGCTTCTAGCTTAGAAGCAGAGCAGGATAGTGGTAACATCAATAGGACCCAATCTATGGCAACACTTAATGGATCAAGTCCTTAGGGAATTGGTTCAAGTAGTGGTCCTAGGTGCCAAGATACCATATTGGGGGGGGGGGTGTAGATGCTCAAACTAGATTTGAGACTACATCTAAATAGTCCAGTGATCCACCTCTCTCAAGAGGTTACACACTTAGAAGTGGAGAGGACAATATGAAACTATTAGAATTGATGGCAAAATGTATAAAGTCTATGTGAAATAGTGAGGAAAAATAAAAGAGAGAAATTGTGAGTTGAAAAATAGAAAGAGAGTTGTGTGAATAAAAATAGAAAAGAGTGATTTTGTGAGAAAAAAGAATTGAGAGATATTGTGAGCATAAAAACAGAAAGAGAGTTTGTGAGAAGAACTAATTGATGATTGGAGTCCATTTTGGAATGAAATTGAAGATTAATGCTGGTAGCTCAAACTTACTGCTGTTAGCCTCAAGATAATACTGGTAATATAACTTACTGCTGCTAAGCATAAAATTTCTACTGCTGGTATATCTTAGTGTTGCTAAGCTTTTGTTGATATTGTTGAGTTACAGCTGTCAGTTTAAGTTAATGCTGTTAGGCTTTATTTAGTGTTGCCAGTTCAAGTTCCTGCTGCTGAGGGTGCTTTTATAAATACTTTGATTCAGGGTTTCATTTGATTCTTTCTTCGATTTCAATCATTCAAACACTCTCTAAACGTAATACCTAACTCAATTTCATCTTTAATCATCTAATCACAAAACAATGTCAACCCTAACTTTTGCTGATACTTACATTATGGTCGCATTCTGGGAAAAACCTGCTGAAAGTGATGGGTTTCATGAAATTATTGATTTTCTAAATGCTAATCAAATTTATTATGCTTTAACTGTCAATCCTATCATCTATACATCTTGTATTGAACAGTTTTAGGCAATAGCAAAGGCAAACACTGTCAATGGTGAACGTCAGTTACAAGCCCTAGTTGATAAAAAGAGGGTGATCATCACGGAGTCAAGCATTAGAAGTGATCTTCACTTAGCAAATGCTGGTGGTATTGATTGTTTTCCGACTGCTACTATCTTTGAAGAACTGGCACGGATGGGGTATGAAAAACCTTCTCAAAGGCTTACATTTTATAAAGCTTTCTTTTCTCCACAATGTAAGTTTTTAATTCATACTATTACACAATGTCTTAGTGCCAAATCCACTGCATGGAATGAATTCAGTAGCACAATCTGCAATCATATGCTTGGCCACAAACCAAAAATTTAATTTCTCTAAGTATATCTTTGATGCTATGCTAAAGCACTTAGAGAGAGGGGTTAAATTTCTGATGTATCTACGTTTTGTACAAGTGTTTATCAATCAATAGCTTGGGGATATGTCACATCACAAAAAGATTTATGTTAACCCCTCATACACAAAGAAAATCTTTGCCAAAATGAAGAGAGAAGGAAAGGATTTTTCTAAAAGAGTAACACCTCTGTTTGCAACAATGATGGTTCAAGCTACTCAATATGAGGGTGTAGATTCAGGCATTCCTACTGATTCTCAACAGACAACCATTACTACTCAACCACCATCCTCTAGACCTCAGAAGAAGCAGTCTAGGAGGAAACAGAGGAAGGAAACTGAAGTTCCTCAAGATGAGACACATCATGATAACAGTGTTCCTATACCTTCCAATGATCCACTTCTCAGTGGTGAGGATAGAATGCAACTAATAGAATTGATGATTTTATGTACCAACTTACAAAAACAGGTTCTTGATTTGGAAAAGGCAAAGGATGCTCAAGCAAAGGAGATTGCTGGTTTAAAGAAGAGGGTCCAAAAGTTGGAAAGGAAAAAGAAATCAAGAACTACAGGGTTACAAAGATTAAGGAAAGTTGGTGAATCTTGTAAGGTTGAATCCTATAGGATAAGGAGAGTTTGGGTGTTCAGGAAGATGCATCTAAACATGGGAGGATAAAAATTGTTGATGAAACCCAAGGGAAGTTAGATGATGCAGAAATGTTTGATACAAATGATCTTCATGGTGATGAGGTGATTGTGGATGTGGCAGTTGGTGAGAAATAAGAGAAAAGTGCAAAAATTGATGAAAGAGAGGTTAGTACTAGCGTTGAAGATAGTGTTGCCCCTACAATCCCAGTTACTATTGCTGATGAAGGAGTTACTGCTGCCAAGATTAATGAAATTACTCCTACCAGTGCTCCAACAACAGTTATTGATGAACTAACTTTGGCTCAAACTCTTATTGAAATCAAAGCAGCTAAACCTAAAGTTGTTACTACTGCTGCTACAACAACAACTACAAGACCCAAGGCTAGAGGGGTTGTAGTTCAAGAGCCAAGTGAATTTAGAACAACAACATCATCTCCATAAGCATCACAACCTTCAAGGACTAAGGACAAAGGCAAAGCAATAATGATTGAGCCTGAAGAACCTTTGAAAAGGAAAGATCAAGTTGCTCTTGATGAAGAAATGGCAAGAAATCTTAAAGCTCAGCTGCAGGCTAAACTTATAGAAGAAGAGAAGATGGCAAAGAAAAAGGAAGAAGAAGCCAACATAGCTTTGATTGAATCATGGGAAAATACACAAGCTATGATGGAGGCTGATAGATTGCTAGCTAAGAGACTCCAAACAAGCGAGCAAGAGGAGTTGACAGATGAGGAGAAGGCAAAACTATTTATGGAATTCATGGAGAGGAGGAGAAAACATTTTGCTACATTAAGAGTACAAGAAAAGAGAAATAGACCTTCTACCAAGGCATAAAAGAGAAATTAAATGTCTGACTATCTTAAGCATATGGGTGGATATAAACACAATCAGCTAAAGGGCAGAAGCTATGATGAAATCCAAAAGTTGTTTGACAAGGAGATGAAGAGAGTAAATTCTTTTGTGGCTATGAATTTAGAAGTTTAAGAAATTAGTAGAAAGAAGGATGAAAGCAGTTCAAACAAGACAGAAATTGCACAAGATATTAGTGCAAAGAGAGCATGAGATAAATTGGAATCTGATAAGTCTAAGAAGCAAAAGACTGATGAGAATGAAGAAGTTGAAGAAGATAATGAAGCTGAGCTGAAAATGCATATGGTGATAGTCAAAGATGATGATATAGCAACTGATGCTATTCCACTTGCTACCAAACCACCAGTGATTGTTGAATACAAGATTATTAAAGAAGGAATAATAAGACATTATCAATTGATAAGAGCTGATGGAAGTTCCAAGAGATATTCTTCTATAATTAGGATGCTTTAGGGTATTGACAAAGAAGACTTGGAGACTCTTTGGAAATCGGTCAAAACAAAGCATGGTGATACAAGGCCTGAAGATGAACATAAAAGAGTGTTGTGGGGTGATTAAAAGTCATGTTTAAACCAGAAATAAAGAGTAATGTATGGAGAAATCTACAAGGATACAAAGTGACTATTTGGAAGTTGTATGATTCATGTGGAGTGCACTTTGTAAGGTTTAGAAATATGCATATCTTTATGTTAGTTGAAAAGAGATATCCCCTCACACCAATAACAATCACAAATACGCTAAACAAGAAACTTCAAGCTGACTATTAGAATGAGATGTGCTATTAATTACTTAAGCTAATGGTAAAGCAGCAAAAGGGTCAATAAAAGTTTTGAATACATCTTCCTGATAGCGATAAGGGCTTTTAACAAAGAAATTTAAAGATTCATATGATGAACAACAAGTTTAGGGGAGGATTGTTGGGACTTAAATACTTTAAGATGATTATTAGAGTTACTACTGCTCAGGTATATATTAGTGTTGTCAAGCATAACTTAGTACTGTTGGAGATACTAATGAAAATTATGCTAAGTAGTTAGTACTGGTAGTATAAAAGTTACTACTGCTAGTTACTAACCACTTAGCATAAATTTCATTAGTATCTCCAACAGCACTAAGTTATGCTTAACATCAC
>BQNB010182238.1:0-12518 GCA_026074375.1 Tanacetum coccineum | reverse complement strand
GTGGTTTACTATGATGCTTCTCGTAAAGGGTTGGGCGCAGTGTTGATGCAAAGGGGGAAGGTCATAGCCTACGCATCACGCCAACTTAAGATTCATGAGAAGAATTACACTACACATGACTTAGAGATTGGAGCTATAGTGTTTGCTCTCAAAATGTGGAGACATTATTTATACGGCACGAAATGCGTTGTGTTTACTGATCATAAGAGTTTGCAACATATTCTAGATCAGAAAGAGTTGAACATGAGACAACGTAGATGGTTAGAGCTATTGAGCGATTACGACTGAGAGATTCGTTATCATCCAGGAAAAGCGAACGTAGTGGCAGATGCCTTGAGCCGAAAGGAACGGATTAAGCCACTACGAGTTCGAGCTTTGGTTATGACGATTGGTCTGAACCTCCCTGTGCAGATCTTAGACGCTCAGGTTGAGGCAAGAAAGGAGGAGAATTATGGAACAGAAGATCTGTGTGGCATGATTAAGAAGCTAGAGCCACGTGTTGATGGAACGTTATGTTTGAATGGGAGAAGTTGGATACCTTGCCGTGGTAAATTAAGGGAGTTGATTATGCACGAATCGCATAAGTCAAAGTATTCGGTACATCCTGGATCGGACAAGATGTACCAAGATTTAAAGAAACTGTACTGGTGGCCGAATATGAAAGCAGAGATTGCCACCTACGTCAGTAAATGTTTGACATGTGCCAAAGTCAAGGCCGAATGCCAAAAACCATCCGGTTTGTTGGTACAACCTGTGATCCCAGTATGGAAGTGGGAGAACATTACTATGGATTTCGTTACTAAGTTACCAAAGACATCAACTGGTCAAGATACAATTTGGGTAATTGTTGACCGACTCACGAAATCTGCTCATTTCTTACCAATGAAGGAAACCGACTCAATGGAGAAGTTGACGAGACAATACTTGCAGGAAGTAGTCTCGAGGCATGGAGTGCCGATTTCGATTATTTCTGATCGAGACAGTAAGTTTACCTCTCAATTCTAGAAATCACTGAACAAAGCCCTAGGTACTCAATTGGATATGAGTACGGCTTACCATCCACAGACTGATGGTCAGAGTGAGAGAACCATCCAAACCTTGGAGGACATGTTGCGTGCTTGTGTGATTGATTTTGGGAAAGGTTGGGATAGACACCTACCTTTGGTGGAGTTTTCCTACAACAACAGTTATCACACGAGTATCAAAGCTGCACCGTTTGAAGCTCTCTACGGCCGAAAATGTCGATCGCCTATTTGTTGGGCTGAGGTTGGAGACGCTCAGCTCACTGGTCCGGAAATTGTTCATGAAACAACTGAGAAGATCATTCAGATCAAGAAGCATATTCAAGCTAAGAGCTACGCCGACAGGAGGCATAAGCCATTGGAATTTGAGGTTAGAGATAAGGTCATGCTAAAAGTGTCACCATGGAAAGGGGTGATACGTTTCGGCAAACGGGGGAAGCTGAACCCTCGCTATATTGGACCTTTCAAGATTCTTGCTAAAGTGGGAACGCTTGCTTATCGACTTGAACTCCCAGAGCAATTGAGCCGAGTTCATAGTACTTTTCATGTTTCCAATTTGAAGAAGTGTTTCGTAGACGAACCACTAGCTATTCCGTTGGATGAGATCCAGATTGATGACAAGCTTAATTTCATTGAAGAACCAGTTGAAATTATGGATCGAGAAGTTAAATGGCTAAAGCAAAGCCGCATTCCAATCGTAAAGGTCCGTTGGAATTCGAGACGAGGGCCCGAGTTTACTTGGGAGCGCGAGGACCAAATGAAGAAAAAGTACCCTCATCTTTTCGTTAGCCCTCCGTCCACGTCTTAAGCTTTGAGGACAAAGCTTCTTTAACGGGGGAAGAATGTCACACCCCGAAAATTTCAGGTCAATATTTTAAACTTTTCCGATCATTATTTTTGATTTTTATACGTTACGTTTGAATCCGGCAGTTTACCGGGAAGTTAACCCCGTCATCGGACGCATTCTGACTTTGGATTTTGATTAGTTTAGATATTATATGAGTTATTTTATCTTTTCTAAGTGTTTTGTAGTTTACGATCACTCCCGATATTTATTTTTACGCTTTAACGTTTAAATTGCGTTTTTCGCGTTTTTGACCTAACGAAACCCCGAAAACTCGAAATCTTTTCGTCTAAACTTTAGTTATCTTCCATCTCATATTCATAAGTCAAAAATTTTGTTCACCCTCTTCTCTTTTCATATGTTGGACGCCTAAACCAAACAAATTGCACCATAAGTCTTGAAATTAAATCAAAGGCATCTTTTTTTGAACTTCTCATGCATGTGTGTGAAAGTGACACATAAGAGAGTCATTCTCATACACACTTACCATACTCTACCAACATGTGAGCTCTTACACTCTTGTAAGACTTATATTTATATCTTTGACCTTATTTTACTAAGCTTGAGCACTAAGTAATGAGCAATGACTCAAAAAAATGAACCATATGGTCCTTGTGGTTGATTTCGGCCGAACAAACAAACACACACACCTTTGGTGTATGTTGGTCACTTAATACTTAAAATCATGTAACCCTAAACCTTCCCTTGGCCTATAAATACTTTACATTCTCACAACTGGGGTTTCACTTCTCATTTCATAGTCTCCAAAAATTGTTTTCTCTCCCTCTTTTGCTCTCCTAGCTCACGGCAAACATACACCCTCTTAGGGTTTCCATATCTTTGATTTCTTGCATAATCTAAACATTCTAGGTTCATTTCTAAGAACATCTAAGGTGGTTTGAAGTATTGGTTCTTTGGTTTAAAGGTTTTTCTTCAAGATCTAAGTTAGGGTTTCAAGATTTGTTGTTGGGTTTTATAGATCTATTATTTTGGGGTATAGATCTTGTGATTTCTCTACTTGTTCTTCATTCTTGTAAGTGTCTTGAATCTTTATTTGTGGTTTACTTATGTTCTTCTTATATGTTCAAGATCCATACATCCATATGTTGTGTTTTAATTTTTGAAAGATTTTAAAGACAAGATTTCATAAATAATGATACTACTTTATTTCACTAGTTAAATATTATGTTCTTGGTGAGATGAGAGTTGAATGAGTGTTGCAACAATAGAAATGAAGGGATTAGGTTAGATTTAGGTGTGGTTTTGTTGTGGATTAGTTGTGAATGGAGATTAGGCTAGATTAGGCACTATTGTGAAGTTTGGGTGGATTTTGGTTGCGTTTTTGGCAAAAAGTGCTTGCTGTCCCGAATTTGTTTTGGGGTTTTGGTCGACCTAAAAATGTTTTCATTAGGCGTAAAAGTAGTTTTTGAAGAGCTTGTTTCGAATAGATAGTTTTTCTTATATCGCACATTAAAATCGGACTTAAAACGGCCAAGTTATGGCCAAATGAAACTTGAAACATTTTTCAGCAAAACCGGATGAATAGTGTGTTGATGTGAATAGTAAAATGGGTTTTCGGACACTTTCGGACATTTTTGGACTTTCAAAACACTAGTGAAACCTATGGTAACACATATATATTGATTAGTATCATTTAAGAACGTCGTTAACATATTTTAGGAAAAGCGAGAAGTTACTAAAAATAGTAAGTTTGGTAAAAATTTAGCGAAACAGACATAGAAGTTAAGCGATTAAGGCTAGTTAGTACGTTTTGAAAACATGGAAACTTTCCTAAAATAGAAACTTTATAAAAATAGTAATTTTTGGTTAAACATCGAAACTTAACGAAAAACTATATGATTTTATTTCGTCATGATTTGATAATCAAACTAAAGTAAACACACATGGATGTCTTTTGGTGATGAACATATTGTGCAATTCTTGGCATACTTTCCGTGATTCTGAGACGCGTTATTATTCTAGGTCGCGGCTAGATTTCTATATCATTTTTTCTTGCGTGATTATCATTTGCTTATCTTGCTAAGGTGAGTTCATAGCCCCATGTTTTACTACTTTTACTTTACTATTTTAGGGTGAGAAACATTGCATGTTTTCTAACTTTGGACACATTTATTTTTTATTTTAAAATGTTTCCTTTTCTGGTACGTGTTGCCTAAGTTAGCGGAATAGACCAATAATGCCTGAATTATTGAACTTCAATTGCTTAAAACCGTCTGTTCTGGTTATTGTGAGCGCGAATGTTGTAAATGATTTATTAGGACTAATTTCCTGCGAGTAAGTAGCTGCTTAATTGTTTCAGTCGGTCCAAACAAACGGATATATTACCATGCCGGAATGTTAATTGGTGATCCTGGTAGTTACTTTTTTTTATTTATTCTACGGGCGCGAGATTACTATTTGCTTATAAAATGCTTCCTTTTAATTGAGCTTCGGTGTCCTTGAGCTTAGTGCAAACGTAAATGTTTTTATGTGAAGTTGTATCTTCCTTATAACTGTCTCGTGGTACTATGAACTTGTGGTCCACCTTTAATTTTAAATTTAAAACTATGATTCACTAAATTTTATGTTGACCGTTTTAGCATGTTTTTCTCAGTGCCTTAGTATGGATGTCTTTGCTTGCTTGTGTGTTGGCCTGGCATTGGACGATTTCAAAACCTATTATTATCTATGATTAACATCATTGTCAAAACATTTAAAACCTTTTATTCGCTTCCGCATATTATCGTTGGGCCTATGTAAAACTTTAAATATTTTAATCAATGCAACGATGTTGGATTTTAAACGTACCCATAGAGGTCGTTCTTTGTATCTTGTGTGATGTGTATTATGACGTCACGCCCCTGGACACGTGTTTTCGGCTAGGCCCCGTTTGGGGGTGTGACAGATTGGTATTCAGAGCCAAGGTTATAGAGAACCAGGTAGTATATTTAGGTCTAGTATTTATCCAATATATCCCAGATCCAAGTGCTTACATGCTTATGTCATGTATCTTATAATAATGCATTTTATTTATGTATATAATAAGTGCTATTTATATAATAATATTGCATAATACTTTATACATTTTTGCTTGAACTACTATTGATCATGGTTTTTACCTCTGCCCTGCGTTTTTCTTTTCTCTCTGTTTTGCGCGTTTACGTCTGCCTTACGTATATTTCTTTTATAGAAGTTGTCTATATAATACTAAATTTTCCTAAGACATTGTGAGTGGCGCAATGGTCTCTAAACATTTCCAAAGACATCATGAGTGATACGATGGTCATTAGAACTATTTCAAAAATTTACATTATACTATTTTATATAACACCAAAACTTTTAACAGTCTTCTGACCCTACGTTATCTTACTGTCCGAACTCGAATGCGAGTTGAGCATCTGTCCCACACTTTTGTTTCTCCTACGTCGTCTCATACCGTCGTCTAGAAACATGCCGATTAAGTTGAGCACGACTTGAAACCGTCACCTTGCAACATTTCATTTTTAGGACACGAATTTGGGGAAGCCGACTTACTTATCTTTCTTTTACTTCTCTTAATTTTAAAGAGAATGTCGGCATCGAGACAAAGAATGACTTCTGCAAAGATTAACCAGATTATAGCTCAACGAGTTAGTGATGCTATTGAAGCTATCGCTATCTACGAGACAAAAATCGGCATGGCTCACGAGCCGATGAATCAGGTCCTACGACAAGAAACCCAGATAGAAAAGAACGCTAACAGCAAGAGGAAGTTTGAAAACCAACCAAAGGATAACCGAGTGCCACAACAACCACCCTTCAAGAAACCGGATGTGGCAAGGGCTTACACTATTAAAGCCAATGGAAAGAAGGCTTATGCTGGGAATTTACCTCACTGCAACAAGTGTAAGTTGCATCATGTTGGGCCGTGTACTGTGAAGTGTAGTAAATGTAAGAGGGTTGGCCACATGACTAGGGATTGTAGGGCATCCGTTGTTGCAATGAAATAGAGAGCCAATGTTGCAAATCCAAAGGCTACCATCACTTGCTATGAATGTGGAAGGCTAGGATATTTTAGGAATAAATGCCAGAAGTTGAGAAATCATAACCAAGTAAACCAAATTTGAAAGGAAAAAGC
The DNA here is from genome assembly GCA_026074375.1 of Tanacetum coccineum. Classification (NCBI taxonomy): domain Eukaryota; kingdom Viridiplantae; phylum Streptophyta; class Magnoliopsida; order Asterales; family Asteraceae; genus Tanacetum; species Tanacetum coccineum. Next base: position 6,535 of record BQNB010182238.1, on the reverse strand, counting down.
TCGTGAGAACTCTAGTGTCGTCAAAGAAAAGACCAATGCTTAAGAAGAGATTTTTCGCCTTACCTAGTGACCTAAGTCAAAGTCTTCATAGACTACATTCGCATTAGTACTTTTCTATAAATTTCGTTGTATTGAGTGGATGTTTTAAATTTCCTGTTAATGTAGGTGTCATGACGATTTCGTCAGTTACAATTAATTTCTCTATTTGTGTAAGCTACTCCTTAAATTACTACCATCTTATCAAAACATTTCGCTGCTAGCATTTTATAAACTATTCTTGTGCCATTTCATAAGCAATTTTGTTGTCATCCTATAAACCATTTTGTCATCTTCTTAAAAATTATTCTACTATCATCTCACAAACTATTTTTCAAACCATTTTACAAACTTACTTATTTTCATCTTTTAACCTATTATGTCGACGTTTATAAACTTTTGCCATCGTTTTATAAATCATTTCGCTAACACCTTATAAACTATTGGATATCATTATATAAACCGTTTGTCAACATCTTATAATTATCCTACTATTACCCTCTTAAACTTATCTGGGCTTTCATTTAATGACGTATTCAATTCATCTTTATAACTATATTCGGTTATTTTATGAACTTCTTTTGCTACCCTATTTAAAAGTTACTTTGCATTCATCTTACAAACAATTTCGTTGTCACCTTATGAATTGTTTCGTTGTCATTTATAAACTATTTCGACGTCATCTTACGAACTACTTCATGTCTTTTATAAACTATTTCGTTGTCGCAATATACGCTATTTGGTTGTCAACACGTAGACCATTTGTTACCATTTTATAGACCCTTCACTCTTATACTATAAACTGTCACGTGATTTTCTTATAAACTTTTTTTTGTATCACTTCTTAAATTACTTCTACTAAGTCTTACAAAATATCTTGTGTCGTTATATAAATTACAATGTTCTCGTTTTCACAAACTATTTTTCTACCTTAGAACATACACTGTTTATACCATACAAACTTTAAACACAACACTAGTTTGCGAAAAGAGCATTTTATCGTCCCATTCATAAAATTTACTTTTTTGTTTTAGTTAGTACCTAATTATACATAGCCTGATCATTTATGTATAATTCAGGGAGGGACCTATCCTATGCTAGAATATGTCACCTAAAATATTCCCAATCTATTTTCACTTTCACTTCTATAGTATATATTATTTATATATGTATATATATGATATTTATATATATTTTCTTCTTTTATTTCGTAGATTTTTTCATCTTCATATTTACCTCAATTTTTTGGTGCGTGTTTGCTGAGTTATGTCTGTCATGTGTATCCGTATTAATAAGCTCTGTAACTAGGTAGATCTCCTTAATATTACCATATAGAGACACCGTACCATTAGCCAAGAGACCGAGTCACGCTCCTTGTAGTCACGGTAATTACGGATTTTAAAATTTTAGAACATAATAGACTTATCCTCATTCGTTGGGATAGAATAAAGAAAGTTAGGAAATTTCTTCACCGTCCAAGTTTCTAATGGTCATGAAATAAGGCAAAGGACATAATTATTGCAAGTACCTAGAACTAAGCCGACAGAAATTTCATACCCACAGTTTTTATCCTTCTAAGTGACATCGTCCCATCTATCATAGACATTAAGTACCCTATTGAGCTAGTTAACGAAAGGCTAATAGTATCCAATACTGTGCTTAGAGGTTGTACGTTAGGATTGTTAGGTCACCCATTCAATATTGACCTAATGCCCGTAGAACTTGGTAGTTTCGACGTCATCATCGGCATGGATTGGTTAGCGAATCATCATGCGGTGATTGTTTGCGATGAAAAGATTGTACAGATTCCCTATGGAGACGAAGTTTTGATAGTTCAAGGTAATAGAAGTGGTAAAGGAGAGAAGTCGAAGTTGAGCATTATATCATGCACTAAGACTCAAAAGTATATTAAGAAAGGTTGCCCAATTTTTCTGGCACTAGTTACGAAGAAGGAAACCGAAGACAAGTCGGAGGAGAGGCGACTTTAGGACGTGCCGACTGTACGGGACTTTCTGGAGGTCTTTCCAAAAGACTTGGCTGGGCTACCACCAATGCGACAAGTTGAATTTCAAATCGATTTGGTCCTAGGTGTTGCACCTGTGGCACGCGCCCCGTATAGATTAGCACCGCCAGGACTACAAGAATTGTCTACTCAGCTATAAGAACTTTTTAACAAGGTATTTATAAGATCGAGTTCCTCACCCTGGGGAGCCCTGGTCTTGTTTGTCAAAAAGAAAGATGGATATTTTTGGATGTGTATCGATTACCGTGAGCTGAACAAGCTTACTATAAAGAATCGATATCCACTTCCGAGAATCGACGACCTGTTTGATCAGTTGCAAGGATCAAGAGTCTACTCTAAGATCGACCTGAGATCTGGTTATCACCAACTCAGAGTTCGAGAGGAAGACATTCCAAAAACAGCATTTAGAACACGCTACGGTCACTATAAGTTTCAAGTGATGCCGTTTGGACTGACCAACGCACCGACGGTATTCATGGATCAGATGAATCGGTTGTGCAAACCGTACTTAGATAAATTCGTGATCGTTTTCATTAATGACACTTGATCTACTCCAAGAGCGAAGAAGAGCACGCATAAAAAATATAGTTATTTGGAGCGCTTAAGAATGAGGAATTGTACGCAAGTTTTCGATAGTGTGAATTTTGGCTGTCGAAGGAAGGGGGAGATACAATTTCTTGGGGTCACGTGATTGATTGTGTAGGCTTCAGTGGACCAGCTAAGATGAGTCAATCAAGGATTGAGCAATCGCCCAAGACTCGATAGAGATTCGTTTCATTTCTGGTCTTGTGGTATTACCGACGATTTATCGAAGGTTTCTCAAAAATTGCCAAACCTATAACGAAGCTGACTCAAAAGAACGTGAAGTTTTATTAGAGTGAAAAGGCAGAAGCTGAATTTCAACTGTTGAAGCAGAAGTTGTGTAGTGCACCGATTTTGGCTTTACCCGAAGGTAGTGAAAACTTCAAGGTTTACTATGATGCTTCTCGTAAAGGATTAGGCGCAATTTTGATGCAAAGGGAGAAAGTCATAGCCTACGCATCACGCCAACTTAAGATTCATGAGAAGAATTACACTACACGTGACTTAGAGCTTGGAGCTATAGTGTTTGCTCTCAAAATGTAGAGACATTATTTGTACGACACGAAATGAGTTATGTTCACTGATCATAAGAGTTCGCAACATATTCTTGATCAGAAAGAGTTGAGCATGAGACAACGTAGATGGTTAGAGCTGTTGAGCGACTACGATTACGAGATTCGTTATCATCCGGGAAAAGCGAATGTGGTGGCGGATGCCTTGAGCCGAAAGGAACGGATTAAGCCACTACGAGTTCGAGCTTTAATTTTGACGATTGGTCTGAACCTCCCTGTGCAGAATCTTGAAGCTCCAGGTTGAGGCGAGAAAGGAGGAGAAATATAGAACAGAAGATCTGTGTGGTATGATTAAGAAGCTAGAGCAATGTACTGATGGAACATTATGCTTGAATGGGAGAAGTTGGATACCTTGTCGAGGTAACTTAAGAGAGTTGATTATGAATGAATCGCATAAGTCAAAGTATTCGGTACTCCTGGATCGGACAGATGTACCATAGCATTTAAAGAAAACTATTTGGTGTCCTAATATGAAGGACTGAGATTGCCACCTACGTAGTAAATGTTTGAATGTGCAAAGTCAAGGCCGATACCAAAATAACCCATTCGTTTGTGGTTCAACCTGTGATCCCAGTATGGAAGTGGGAGAACATTACTATGGATTTTGTTACTAAGTTTCCAAAGACGTCGTCTGGTCAAGAAACAATTTGGGTAATTGTAGACCGACTCACAAAGTCTACTCATTTCTTACCAGTGAAGGAAACCGACTCAATGGAGAAGTTAACGAGACAATACTTGAAGGAAGTAGTCTCAAGGCATAGAGTGCCAGTTTCGATTATTTCTGATCGAGATAGTAAGTTTACATCTAATTTTTGGAAATCACTGAACGAAGCCCTAGGTACTCAATTAGACATGAGTACGGCTTACCATCCACAAACTGATGGTCAAAGTGAGAGAACCATCTAAACCTTGGAGGACATGCTGCGTGCTTGTGTGATTGATTTTGGAAAAGGTTGGGATAACACTCCTTGGTGGATTTTTATACATCTACAGTTATCACACGAGTATTAAATATGCCACCGTTTGAGCTCTCTACGGACGAACGTGTAGATCGCCTATTTTAGGTGAGGTGGGAGACGCTACAGCTCACTGGTCTGGGAAATTGTTCATGAAATAACTGTGAAGGATCATTCAGATCAAGAAGCTCGTATTCAGACTGCACGAGATAGACAGAAGAGATACACGACAGGAGACGTTAGCCATTAGAGTTTAGGTTGGAGATCAGGTCATGTTGAATGTGTCACCATGGGAAATGGTGTCGTTTTGGCAAACAGGGAAGTTGAACCCTCGTTATAATTGGACCTTTCAAGATCTTGTTAGGGTAGGAACGCTTGCGTATGACTTGAAATCCAGAGCAATTAGCGGAATTCATAGCACTTGGCATGTTTCAAATATAAAGAAGTGTTTCGTAAAGAACCACAGTATTCCATTGGATGAGATGAAGATTGATGACAAGCTTCATTCAATGAAGAACCTTGAATTATGGACCAGAGAAGTTAAAGGCTAAGCAAAGACGCAATTCAATCGTGAAGATCTGTTGGAATTCGAGAGAGGTGCACCGAGTTTACATTGGGTGGCGCAGAAGACCAAATAAGAAAAAGTACCCTCCACTCTTTTCGTTAAACTCTTGTTACGTCTTAGCTTTGAGGGCAAAGCTTCTTAACGGGGGAAGAATGTCACTCCCAAGATTTTTTGGCTCCTAATATTATAAACTTTTCTGATCATTATTTTTTATTTTTATATGTTACGTGTAAATCTGGCAGTTTACCGGAAAGTTAACCCACGTAAATTTGAAAAACGTCATCGAACGCGTTCCGACTTTGGATTTTGATATGTTTAGATATTATAGGAGATATTTTATCTTTTCTAAGTGTTTCGTAGTTTACGATCACTCCCGGTATTTATTTTTACGCTTTAACGTTTAAATTGCGTTTTTCGCGTTTTTGACCTAACGGAACCCCGGAAACTCGAAATCTTTTCGTGTAAACTTTAGTTATCGTCCATCTCATATTCTTAAGTGAAAATTTTCATTCATATCCCTCCTCCTCTATATATTAGACGCCTAAACTCAAACCAAATGCAAACATAAGCCTTGAAATTAAATCAAAGGCATCTTTTCTTGAACTTCCCATGCATGTGTATGAAAGTGACACATGAGGGAGTCCATTTCATGCACACTCATCCATCCAAGTCAAGACAAATGCATGCTTACACACTTTGACTTGTACATTTGACCAAAATTCAAAATTTAGACCAAGTATAATGAACCAAGACTCAAAAAAAATAAACCATGGTCCTTGTGGTTGGTTTCGGCCGAACAAGCCTACAAACACACTTTTGGTATGTGTTGGTCACATGTGCACTCATATACACTCCTCAAACTTAATTTTTCCTTATAAATACCAAGCATTTCACACTTTAGGGTTACATTCTTTCACATAGCCTCAACAAAATTTCTCTTTTCCCTTCCTTTTGCTCTCTAACCTCTTGTTCATCATTCTTGTAAGTATCTTGAATATTTCTTTGTGGTTTACTTATGTTTTTCTTATATGTTCAAAGATCCATACATCCATATGTTGTGTTTTTATTTTTGAAAGATTATAAAACCAATATTTTATAAATAATGATGTTACCTTGTTTTCACTAGTTAAATATTATGTTCTTGGTGAGATGAGAGTTGCAACAATAGAAATGAAAGGATTATGTTAGCTTTAGGTGTGGTTTTGTTGTGGATAAGTTGTGAATGGCGATTAGGCTAGATTAGACACTATTGTGAAGTTTGGATGGATTTTGGTTGCGTTTTTGGCAAAAAGTGCTTGCTGTCCCGAATTTGTTTTGGGGTTTTGGTCGACCTAAAAATGTTTTTGGAGAGCTCGTTTCGAATAGATAGTTTTTTATATATCGCACATTAAAATTGGATTTAAAACGACCAAGTTATAACCAAATGAAACTTGAAACATTTTTTGACAAAACCGGATGAATAGTGTGCTGATGTGAATAGTAAAATGAGTTTTCGGATACTTTCGGACATTTTTAGACTTTCTAAACACTAGCAAAACATATAGTAACACATACATATTGATTAGTATAATTTAAAGACGTCGTTAGCATATTTTCGGAAAAGCAATAAAGTTACTAAAAATAGTAAGTTTGGTAAGAATTTAGCGGAACGGACTTAAAAGTTAAGTAATTAAGGCTAGTTAGTGCGTTTTGAATTATGGAAACTTAAAAAATGTAGGGGACGGTATTAACGTCCCGAAACTAAAAACTTTCTTAAAATAGAAACTTTCTAAAAATAGTAATTTTTGGTTAAACGTCGAAA
>BQNB010182237.1:0-12518 GCA_026074375.1 Tanacetum coccineum | reverse complement strand
AAGGTGTTATTTTTTGACGAGTTACAATGTAAATCATTTCTTTGGTGTCGTTATAGGGGTAACAATTTGTTCGGTTGGAACGATTGGTTTAAATATCCCAACACTATTTCCTTGTAATTCTAGCTTCTTGCTAGTGGTTTATTGCAATAATATCGCCGTTCAAAAAAAAACTGAGCCTACTACTTGAAGCTCGTGTAAATTACAAAGTTAGACGGGTATCATTCTTTGTGCTTAAATTAGTCTAGAACATCTTTAACTACACGTAATTGTACTATATGATGCTATTATGCAGTTACTAGACGAATATCCGCGCATAGCTGCGGAAATTCCTAGCGGCAGATAATTAACGATATACGTTATTATGGTAAGTGTTTCGTGTAACATTCAAAATAGAACGTGAAAAGATCAAATTATAATTGCAAACGCATGTAACACAAAACAGAAATCGATGTGTAATAAAAATCTCGAGGAATTATAGTAACACTATTAAGTTACCTTTCGCATGTTTCAATCAAAATAAATTGTTAGTAAAATAAGACTTTCAAAATATTATATGTTTCAATCATAATAAATGCATTTTTACTACTTAATGATCATACCAAATATACCAAAATAAAAAATAAATACAAATTTGTCACACTTTATTACCATTTCAATGAACAAAATTCAACTTACTACCATATCTTTCAATCGTCCAGCTATGTATTTTATTGATTAAATAGTTTCTTAAGATAAATTAAATTTTTCACTAATTAAATATTTCAAATAATTCAAATTCATATCACATCAAAATTCAATGATCAATATTTAAGAAACTCAAGTTGACAATGACACAATACAATAAATATTCGAGTAGATATTCGAGTACATAAACACAGTTTTCAATATTTATATAACAAAATGACAACACTTCTAACAAAATATAGACATAATTTAAACGCCAACTAACTACAGCATTATTAAGAAAAATTTAACAAATTATAAGAAACAATTAATAACAAAGTTACAACAAATTTAGGTAACAAAATTCATAAATAAAACTTATAAGCAAACAAAACAATCTATTCAAACAAATTTACACAAATAAAATTTTCAGTAAAATTTATACAAAAAATTTAATAACAAATTTTTTAAGAGAACCATAGAGGATTCCGGCAATGCAGCGGGTTCAACATAAATGCCGGCAAGACTGTGTCCAAAGATTTCGGTGAGCCAATAATTCCGGCGAGCAAAGATTCCGGCGATCAAAGATTCCGGCGAGCAAAGATTCCGACGGCACCTGTAAAAAATGTTATAACATAAACAGATATAAAGATTTATAAAGAATAAAACCTTTAAAACTTAAAAGAAACATAGATCTATAAACAAAACTCAAAAATAATAAAGTTTACAAAATAAACTTTATAATAAATATTAACAAACTTTAAATATAAAACACACATATTCCGACTAACCTACAACGGCGACAACAGGTCCAGTGGTGGTGGCAGCCGGCGGTGGTGGGGTGGCAGCCGACGGTGGTGTTGTGTTTTTTTAAGAGAGAGAGATGGATTGTGATGTTGTGTGTTTTTTTAAGAGAGAGAGAATGAGAAAATGAGATATGAAGATGAGTTTATAATGGACCCGAACAACTTTACTTTTCAACTTTCAATACACTACAAGAAAAAAAAGTGTGGTTTCATTCGCTTGAAAAAAAAGCCACATTTTTTTACTCTTAACACACGGCATTTTCCTTTTTTTTAATCAAACTTCAATAAATAACTCATCTCAAAAAAAGATCCGACCCATCTCACTCTTCATATCAACTCATCTAAAAAAATCAGATCCATCGCACCATGTAAATTCATCTCCAAACACCACATCAATCCACCATGTAAATTCGTTAAACTCTCATCGCTCATTTGAAATTAAAACACCACATCAATCCATCATCTTCAAGCTCTAATCGCTCGGTTGAAATCAGATTACGGATCGCTCGGTTGTATTACGGATTGCTCGGTTGTGTTACAGATTGCTTGGTTGCGTTACAGATTGATCGATTGCGTTACGGATTGCTCGGTTGTGTGTCAGATTGGTTGGTTGTGTTACGGATTGCTCAGTTGTGTTACGGATCTCTCGGTTGTGTTACGGATTGCTCGGTTGTGTTACGGTTCGAAATCAAGCTCTCATTTGTGTTACGGTTCGGATTTCATCTAACTTCTCTGCTTGTTATGCTCATAAATTTGATTGCTAGGTTTAAATTAGGGCTTGTAATGTGAATTAGGTGAAATTTGATTATGTGATTAAAGTGTGGTTTCATTCGCTTTGCACATTTCTACTGTATACAATTTGATATAATTGTTGAGATGTTGCTATGATTAACCGTTTAGAAGGTAGGTTAGATTTTTATTTAATGTAAATTAGATAGTCGAATAGCGAGATGTTACTTTGCGTTGTAGTAGTATGTGACTTATTTCTTAAATGATTTTAGTTATGCTTCACACATGTGATTTATGTTGAAGTATGTTGCTGTTAGATTAAATTATTGTAATCAGAAATTGTTAGTATGTTGCTGTTAGATTGGTTATTTAATTTGGTGCGATGTATAATGTGTTAGCGGAAAATTTACAAACGTACATGTTTGCTTTTGAAAAGTTAATGTTATCCGCCAAAGAAATTGCTTAGAACCTAAACTTCGTTACACACATATATGAAAATTCATAGAAATAAACTATGCTTATGCTATGAGAATTTTGACAGTGAATGTATTATATTGTCAATATATATGTTAAGCCGAAACAAACACCCCCTTAGCATCACAAACTGATAAATACTTTTTGAGGATAGGCTATTTTTTGAGGTAATATGATATGTTTCTGCTTATATTGTCCATATGTATGATAATTTTGTACGATTGATATATTGCTTTTTCTATGAAAATTCATAGAAAGTTTTGTTAACGAGTTTGCATCAAAGACAGGAAGTACTTGGCAAAGAACCAGAAGTACTTCGGATATGTCTTAACGTTTTATGTCCTCAGTTTGAAAACAACAAATTTACATTACTGAATAGTTCATGAATTCTTTATGTCTTGCTAAGGCCATCTATTACTTATTTACTTGTCGTATCAATATTTTTGGTTAAATATTCATACGATTAAAGATTAATAGAACAGTAAATATATGTCCTGTCTGTCCACAGAGATTTGGAGTATGAGTTGATTGGTGCTTATCTCACACTTGATCCAGAATATGAAGCTGCTCAGGTAAACTTAGGCTACAGTGTATTATTATTATATTGTTGTTGTTATCGTGATAATATTAATCCTTTTGGCTTTTTAGATTGAAGTGTTTGGGCAGATGGTATTCAAAGGGTACATATATCGGGGCAGAAAGACAGTGTGCACTGGAGTCTTGTTCCAAAAAATTATTACGAAGCAAAAACGTACATACGTGACTTGGGGTTTAAGAGTGAGAAAATTCATGCATGTGGATTGTGTTCTTTATAGAACAAAATATAAATCATTGACACATTGTCCAATTCCTAAGTGTAGAGAGCCTCGATTTAAAGGAAAAGATAATAATGTACCACGAAAAGTCCTTCATTACTTTCCTCTAATTCCTAGGCTTCAAAGATTATTTATAGATCCACAAGTTGCTTGTGACATGAGGTGGCATAAGGAGAAAAGAATTAACGATGATAACATACTTAGACATCCCGCCGACACTGAACCATCATCACTGACGAGAGGTACCATTCCATTGGAGTTGGTGGATGCCTCAACCGTTCGATCAAGTCAAAAGCGTCATGGAATAAACGAATACAGTAGTGGCGATTAGGAAATTGACCCAACAAATTTAGAATTCTCTGAGAACGAGGAATCATCACAAGAGGAATACTCCGATTCAGATTAGCTTTTTTTATGATTATAACAAAAAGTGCTCAAGTTTTGTTCTTTTGTTGAGTGGAACTAAATTTTAGGTGGCTAGTCGTGACTTATTCCGAGGAATGTTTTGCCCGTGTTGGTTTTGATTACTATTTGCTGCTTCTTGTTTTTTAGACATTCTCGTATGTTAAGATTTTAATAATTAAACAGTAATAATAAAAGGTTACTTTTTTCAGTTATATTTTGGTTGAAGTGTTATGGTAAAATAGGCAGCCTCTTCTATCTCTTTGTTTATTGAAACTACTTATTTTGCCCCAGCATGCTCTACTAATCTGTTGTTGCAATTTAATGGATTATCACTTACTAACTCAACTAATTACCGTTTAATTCTGTTAAATTTAAGGTTTTTTGAGCAGAAATTGAAGATAAACGATTAGGATTCTATACTTTTGGTAATTCAGTTTTGCCCTAAAAAAAAAAAAAAAAAAAAATAAAAAAAAAAAAAAAAAAAAAAAAAAAAGAAAAAAAAAAAAAAAAAAAAAAAAAATAAAGTAAAAAAAAAAAAAAAAAAATAAAAAAAAAAAAAAAAAAAAAAAAAAAAAAAAAAAAAAAAAAAAAAAAAAAAAAAAAAAAAAAAAAAAAAAAAAAAAAAAAAAAAAAAAAAAAAAAAAAAAAAAAAAAAAAAAAAAAAAAAAAAAAAAAAATAAAAAAAAAAAAAAAAAAAATAAAAAATAAAAAAAAAAAAAAAAAAAAAAAAAAAAAAAAAAAAAAAAAAAAAAAAAAAAAAAAAAAAAAATAAAAAAAAAAAAAAAAAAAAAAAAAAAAAAAAAAAAAAAAAAAAAAAAAAAAAAATAAAAAAAAAAAAAAAAAAAAAAAAAAAAAAAAAAAAAAAAAAAAAAAAAAAAAAAAAAAAAAAAAAAAAAAAAAAAAAAAATATTTTTTACACTTACGGATTGTTGCTATTTTAAAAGTTATCATAGACTGTTTAGGTCAATAAGCAAATGAAACAATTTATGCTAGTGTTTGGTATTGGTGAGGTAAAATAATCACACTTAGATGCTTAGTTTGATTTAGCAACTTTGAAACTCACTAGTTTGCTCTTACATAATCATATGTCACAATCATTTAGCCTCTGTCCAAACACTAAAAAAACTGTTTTATATTTTCTTTCAAAGTCAACCCAAATATCCTCTAATGGCGAAGCAAACTTATCACATACTTGATATTCATGTTACATCTCGGCACAACAGTTACTCGGAAAGAAACCAGAGCTTTAGGCGAAACTAGAAACAGTCGATTAAGCAAGGGAAGTTTAGTATTTGAAGTAGATGAATCTTTTGGACGCATAAATGGAAAAAACAGTGAAGGGTTTATCACTAAAGGCGGATGTGTGATGCGTAAGTACGCGAAGTTAGATGGAACAACTTGGAAAAAGCAACCGGATCTATTGAAGACTGATATAATCTCTAAAACCACGATAAGTTTGAACTTTCCCGTCATTTTTGTTATATAATTTCCCTTATTTTTATGGTTTTGAAGCTAGGTGCAGTCATTATTTTTAGATGTTTTTATTTTTTCTTTCTACAAGAGCATTTATTTATAAATATAACTTAGTCTTCATTATTGTTGTCTGACGTGTGACCATCTTTTCTATATTCTGAGAGTTGGGTGATGTTTATTAATCTCACATTAACTTGCATCCGTCCCAAAACATCTTTGACAATACCCATAATATCAAGATTTGAACCGGTTCCCCAATATGGCTTTTGTATGGGCTGGGACTCACTATAACAGTTCCCACCGTCTCCTTTCATCCATTCCCAGTTCCTGTAATTATTGGGTGTTGTTATGTGAAAGATTTGCAAGCGAGGATTTCCAGGTACCTTATTTCTCTATACACGTGTAATCTTTCTTTTCTTTTTTTTTTAATTTTATTATTTCTGATTACGATAAGATCACATAATAAATGGTGCAGAAGATAAGCGAAAAAAAAAGAAAAAATCGGTCAAAGAATTTAGTTCCACCCACCAGTTTCTCACGCTCGCTTGCAAGAAGAGTTGATGAGGTGAGTTCATTAAATATAAAAATCAGTATTTCTTCTTTATGTGCATTCTTGTAATGTTTATTGTGGTATTTATATGAAACAGAGCAGGAGAGAAGGAAAAGAAGTTTCAGAAATTGAACAATACAAAATGGCACATTACTCAAAAAAGTTAAAAGGAATGATCAATGAGGAGGCCGATACCATTTGGGTAATTTTATTCTACATGTCAGTTTGCATAAATATTAAAGATATAAATCAAATGTGGTATGGAAAAACTATATAAGATATTTAATGATGCAGAATGATTTAAAAGTTGAGGAAGCCACTTCATCATGCACATCGGCAGAGATATGTTTGAAAAAGCTTGGGCATCTTCCTGGATACATAAAAGGACGTTCTGCATCTACTAAGCAAATCTTGGAAACTGTAAATCTTAACAGATCAGAGTTAAAGGCCATGAAGGAGAGAATAAACCACTAACGGAAAGTGGATTACTTGTTAGAAGAGATGACAAAGATGGCCTCCAATTGCTACCACAATTTCAACACGTGTAATTTCTTGATTTTTACTTGTTAGTGTTTTTTTATTGCAGTAAGAAGTTAAGCTTCGTGCCACACTTTATCTAATTAAGTGACTCGTATAGACCGCACTGTTAGTCTCTTTTTTCTTTGCTTCGCTTATACTTTATTGGTTTCACTAACACTCATGAAGCTCTGCTGTCAGCATCCCAAACCACCCTAACATACATATCTGGTCCATTTATCAATTATAACATAGAAAATATTTTTATTGTAGCGACATTAAAATTTAGTTTAAACAAAAAACCATAAAAATGGATGTAAGATAGCTATACTATGCACAACTGCATTTTGCAGTTATGCGTTCTTGTTACAGGGTATGCCCTGATTATGATAAGGAGTAGGACACTATATTAGCTATCCATCTAAAGCACCAATCTTCTTAAAAATCCTAGACCTCCCGTAGGCAGAATGATTAGACGGGTGGTAAAATGTTCTTATAACTTTGGTAGCAAAAGTCAGGTTTGTGCCTAAAGTCCTTATTCGTCTCCTGTAAATTTACATATACCATAGGTCAGCCTTATAAGAGATTTATAACCGAAACAAAACAGTAAGTAGTGGCCCTTAGATGCCGCCATAGCACAATATATTTGGGTATCATTTGAACTGACTTTTATGCAATAACATAACAGTAGCATCAATAGTTGATTAGATCAAAAGAGAGGAAATTATGCTTGAGATATTTGGGTTAAATTATGATTAATTTAAATAGTGTGCACTGGAGTCCCTCATCCCGCACTGCACTTCCTGAGGCTGAATTAGAGGTAAACGGATTAACAGCTTCTTTGGCGAACAATTAGATTTTTTGATTAATCATAATTGGCAACTCTTATGTAGGTTCTAGTTTTAATTCTTCATATATACTAGTGACAAATAGAATTTTTCATGCAGTACGAGGAAGGCCATATTTCAAAAAGCATGTGTGCAATTTTCAAAATAGCAAGTACTCCAACTAAAGGTCGATTACTCGATGAATTTGTCCCCAAATTATACCTAGCAATTTGGACCACCACTCCCTGGACTATTCCTGCTAACGCTGGTATGTTTTTTTTGTGTACGCTTGTGAAGTTATCTACATATATTATATATTCACATGCTTATCCGTGTGCTTACTTTCTTTCTGTTTTTTATTATAGTTGTTGCCGTGAATTCCAAGCTCCAGTATGCTATTGTTGAAGTGCAGTCATGCTCACAAAAGGTAATGCATCGTCTTTCTAGCATTATCAACTTGTACACATGATCGCACGCTTTTCTTACTGACTTCTTTTATATTTTCTCACATTATTAGCACAGGTCATGCTTATGTTTCTGATGGGGATGTTTTTCTGTCTGCAAGTGATATTAAGGGGTTCATATGGCAACGCATTTGTTTAGTACTAATGTTTAGAGGTCGGTCAAAATTGTATAACCATTTTGTATATTTATGGGACCTATTGCGAGAACCTAACTTATTTGTATTGAACAGGTTAGAGACTTTGTTGCAGCGCATATGTCATCAAAGGGAATTGAGCTCCACACAGAGGAGTCACAGGCTGTGATCAAATCTGTGGATGGTTCATTTTCCCTGAAAACTAATAAAGGAACAACCGAGGGCTTCTCACATGTTATGTTTGCCACAGGACGCAAGCCGAATACAAAGGTACCTGAAGCTACATTTTTTTATATCGACCTCCTATCTAATGGCACTTAGTAGAATATCTCAGGCAATAAAGTATAATTACAAAAAACATACTAATATAATAATGTTACATTCGAATGGTAAAAGTTGAGGTGATGGCCTTTTGTAAGCTTTTTTAGCCAAAGGAATTCATACGGAAGTATGATAACGAACATGATGATTGACATATTCAATGTCAATAATAGTTTAACATGATCACCAAGTATATTCATTTCTGCTATCAGTATACGCGTTGAGTTATAAGCTCTTAAAAGATTAATATTTTATCTCAGATAGTAGACATTTATAAACTAGCTTACAAAGTCTGATGCCTAAGCCTTATGTCTGCTTACAGCAACCACACTTTATCAGCCTATCATTCACCTTAGTGCACCAATACCATATCCCCTTGGTTACATTTCCACTCTCATTCCATAGCTTATCCATTCAACCCACATCCACAATAGAAAAGTATGAGAATTAGAGGGCATCACCAAGTAGGATATAGCACCCATTCACTTTGATTAAGGGGCTCTACCAGACCAAGTTACATTTCCTCACCATTAGCCTCTTATTATTTCCAACAGCTGCATCCTCATTGGACACAACAAGAAACCAAAAGAGTAAGGCATCACTCAGCTGGGAACACACACCCTCAATCATAGCCATCCTAACCTCTATGACAGCATAGTGAGAGGACTAAGAAGGTCCATCTTTCATACACTCTCTATTCCCCTCATCCTATGTTGTCCACCCAAGCCAACTACCCATCACAAACAATTAGCCCTACCTTATGGTATATACAGCTGAATTAGACCTCACTTTGAATCTAGCATAGATCTCATATTCCTCCCTAGGCCAATACAGAGAAGCTATGGAGATTCAAAAGTGTACAGTCATATCAGTAGTACTCCAATGTACAAGGAACTAATTGTTGTGTGGCCTGCAAATATATTCATATTGACTAAATCACTGAGTGAGCAACAAACTCACGTTAATATGATCATCAAACCACCCCCTTTTTGTCTTCTGATCATTAGCATTTGAAGTTAATCTCCCATTCTTCTTCTGCCTTCCTTACTGCATTTGATCTATTTGCTCTTAGGGACATCAGTCTTGATCTCACATCATCAAATATAAGCCTTTCTATCACTTTACTGTCTCTGTATTCATTATTGAAGAGCCTGCCATTCCTCTCTTGCCACACATAATGTTGGAAATCAGCCTTCCTCATCCTCGGTCATGCTCACAGGAAACTCACAACTGAACAAAACATAAATTTAGCGACTCTCATGTGCTCACATGTTTTGGGTTTTCTGTGTATTATTAATATGGGAAACTGATGACACTTGCAATAAAATACATGCTACCTATCTTATTAGAACTACAAACACATAAAGCAAATTACAAAACATGCTGCTATTCCCACGTCCTCCTTTTTGCCTAAATTCTAATGCATGCAAAATATTCAAACCCATGACTCACTAATACACGGTCAAAAACACAGACTTGGTAAACCCCCCTTCATTTTTATTAAATGCTAAATGGAAGCAACCCTACTTCTGAAATCCATACCCAAGTGAACCATTGACCCTAGTGGATAAGCCCATCAAGATTAAACTCCAACACATTAATACAGGTGGCACCCAAAACACAGCTTGGCCATTCCTCTCATGTTGTGATTTATGTTCAACACGTTACCTTTCTTGGGTTTATTGGCTTCCCATTGACTATCTTGTTGTTGCCAAGTCAGCCATCGTGAGTTACTTTCTTTATAAAGTACTAATAAACGAGTTACTACAAGGTTTAATATTGGTAAAGGGTTAAAGCTGGTGAAATTTAATAAATGGGTCAAAAGCAAACAATGTTTTACTAGACGCTTATAACGTTTTTAATGATTTTTCTCAAATCTGTTCTATTTTTTTAATTTATAATTTTCAGTATATTTCATATATAATTGTTTACAAATTCCAAAAATTTGGCAACAGAAGTGTTGGTGGCGTTGGCTGTCAGATCTTGTGTACTATGCACATAACTCTTCTGTTTTAACTTAACCTGACCTATCCTGTTGTACCGCCCATGTCACCAACTAGCATCATCTATCTCTTGTACCAATCCCCATGATGTTTATGTCGTGTAACTGATGCAAGTCTTTTCTATACTTACTACTTTCTGACCTTCACATATTAATTGTTAGGGATGTGGCTCATACTTCACTGCTGTTATGTATGTGGAGCATTGGTGTTGAGCATTTTAATTGCCTCACATTAGGAAGTCCAGATTTTTCCCATCTAGAAATGGTATGTTCAGCTCTTTAATTATTTTAAAAAGAGTTTCGATAAAAACTTCAAGTTATTTTTTATATTGTTTTGTTAGGTAAGGCATTATAAGTCACTAATGATCCTTTATTTGTAATTATCAGCTGCCACACCACATAGAAATTCTAGTCTCAGCAGTTACCCAAATAAACGAGCCAGACAGCTTGTATGGGATCATCCAGACTCACAAGGTACTATCATCTTTCTTAAGCTTACATCCGTAGATGCAGTACAATGAGTCTATGTTCATAAGCATATTGATCAACTTTTTTCTCAGCTTTGTTAACATCTCTTACATTAAGTTTGGATGAATATCGCTGTTTTCCTTTAATGACTATCAAACAAGCCCAGTAATTTTATACTCAGCTCGACTTAAGTCCACTAGAGTAGCTCGACTTGACTTATTACGAAGTTGTTTTCAGAGTATCTTAAGAGTTAGTCTTACTCAATGAAACCCGATGTATACATTCGTTCATATGTATCTATAGAGCTTGTAAATGGGCAAGTTCGGTAAATTGTAACAACGATTTCTTAGAAAAAATAAGTCACCCAGGGGCCAGTAATTCAAGTTGTTTCAAAAAGCTCAAATTTGTTTCCCTCATAGAAAAGCCATTAAGTTCTTGAATTGGAGCCGTTTTTATGCTTATTGTGTTTTGAAACCAGATTTTAAGTATTTTCTTATCATAAAGTAACTTCATGTTTAGATCTGCGAGACTCATTGTTCCCTTCCTGTTTTTCTGTAGTGCTATTCCGTCTGCAGTATTCTTCCAACCACCAATCGGGCAAGTTGGTCTTGGTGAGCAACAGGTGACAGGCACGATCGTGGCTGCAATTACTAAATCTTTTTTGGAGATGGCAAGATAGGTGACCGTTATAACATGTTTTCCCATTCTAATCGAAACTCGATAACTACATACATTTTTGACCAAATCATTTCTATGATCTTCCTGTACATATATAATTCGATAGGCCGTTTTATTGTTCAAGCATGAGCGTCTCGTATAAACAATTTTCTACTCGGTACTATGTATTTAATTATGTCAATTCGTGTCGAATTTCAACCGTAGTATTTGTAAATAAACTTATTATGTAAGATTTGCATTGCTATAATTGTTAGATTTTAGTTTGTTTGCAAAAACATTTAAGCAGTAAAACGAAAACTGGATCCATTTTTTTTTGTTATAGGCTGATTATTGGTGACCACCTTTTTTGGTCTCTAACACGCCGTGACGACTTTCTCGTCACTAATAGTAAACAATAGTGACGAAATATTCGTCTCTAATGGTTTTAAATGGTTGGTAATTACCCATGAGTGACCACTTATTTCGTCAATAATTGACATTCGTAGTGACGACCATTTTGGTCTCTAAACTGGAAATAGTGACAAAATATTCGTCACTCGTAGTTTTGTATCAGTCGTCACTCTAACCCTTAAGTGACCACTATTTTCGTCATTATTCTGTGACGAATTCTAGTTTCGTCTCTAATTGATTTAGTGACGGAGCTATAGTGACGACTTGTGACGACTCTGGTTTTGGTCACTAACAGACTTAGTGACGAATTTTAATACTGCTAGTGACGAAATATGTTCTGTCACTATAGGTGGTTTTTCTTGTAGTGATAATTCAACATTTGACCAAATTAACAATCAACATTAATGGTATTATAAAGTTTCCATAATATGCGTATGCGCACAACTGTTATATGCGTGTACAACTGTTATATGCGTTTGAAGCATTAATTGATTAAGAAATTCAGTTTTAAGCATTTGGGGCAAAATGCTTTATATGTAGTATAGATTATACAACACCTCTTTCGATTTAAAAAGTGTTCATAATGACTTTCGTTATTTTATGTTAATCATGGAGCGGATCATTGTTGTTGATCTTTTTGGGTACGTTTAAAATGACATTATGCTTGTCGAGGATTGAATGTAATTTCACGTTTTATTTTACCCATCCTTTTTAAACATATGAATTTTGGTCAATACTCTTCTATATATATTAGTTTTATTTATTTTTACACCAATTAATATGATTTCAATTAATTTTTAAGT
>BQNB010182234.1:0-12519 GCA_026074375.1 Tanacetum coccineum | reverse complement strand
CATTTAGCTTAGTGTCGGAAAATAATCTAAGCGACGTGTAAACGGTTTTCTCCGCCTAAAGGGAGCTTGTTGACATAGTGAAATCTCGAGTCAGATACTCGGGGAGTGGAGTAGTGTCACACCCCGCCAAGGCGGAAGCACGAGGTGTAACTTCATGGATATCATTACAACACAATAGAGATACTAAAAGGAAAAGAAAATAACTACAGGGGACACTATGTGTTATAACAATATCCAACACAAGATAAAGGAGTCTTGCATTATTAAGTAATGTCATACACGCAAAAGCATAAACCAACATAAAAGTAAATCAATCCTAAACTTAAATTATCTAGCAGAACATAAGTCTAAATCGAAAGAACAAATAAGAAGAACTCTACAAGCCAATCCTAAGGTCTCTCTATCCACTTCTCCTAGCATCATTAGTCTCAAACTGATTACCTGAAAATGATGCTCAAAAACATCAACATAAAGTTGGTGAGAGTCATAGGTTTAAGACACGATATAAACCCAATTAAACCATTGACTCTCACCAACTTTATGTTGATGTTTTTGAGCATCATTTTTAGGTAATCAGTTTGAGACTAATGATGCTAGGAGAAGTGGCTAGAGAGACCTTAGGATTGGCTTGTGGAGTTCTTCTTATTTTCATTAGACTTATGTTATGTTGGATAATTTAATTCTGGGATTGATTTACTTTTATATGGTTTATGCATTTGCGTGTATGACATTACTTAATAATGTAAGACTCATTTATCTTGTGTTGGGTATTGTTATGACACAAAGTGTCCCCTGTGATTATTTTCTTTTCCTTTTAGTATCTCTGTAGTAGACGCCATTGTGTTGTAATGATATCCATGAAGTTCCACCTCGTGCTTCCGCCTTGGCGGGGTGTGACATGCCTTATGCAAGAACCATGATCAAAGATGAAGAAAGAAAAACTCTAAATATATGTGTGTATTTTCATGGCTTTCATTGAGGAGGGGGGGGGGAGGAAGAAGCCTTGGCCTTTTATAGGAAAGTCTTGCCTTGGAGAGGTCTCTTTTGTCCAATGGATAAAAGGGTGTTTGGATAAAAACATGCATCAACTAGTTTCCCTCCATCTTCTAGAAGCTTAATTCAAATTTGAATTAGCTAGTCTTCTTCCATCTTCTAGAAGCTTATTTTAAATTTGAATTAGCTAGTTTTCCTCCATCTTCTAAAAGCTTTGATTGGGCCTTAGTGGGCCTTGATGGGCCAAAATCTATTAGGCCTTAATGGGCCGAATTCTATTGGGCTAGCCCGATCCAACTAGTGATGCCCATATGAGTAAGAGTCTCGAGATGTCGAGATCGAGTTAATAAATGTATATTTATGGTGGATAAAGATGGTGAGTTAATAAATCTAACTTGTGAACTTTACGTTATGTTTTACAAGTTACATGTTTGTCATCACCAAAACATAAAGAGAATGTATAGATTAAATATCGTAATATCTGCACTAACAATCTCCTCCTTTTTGGTGATGACAAAATATGTAAACTATAAAACATAGTAAAGTTTAAAAGTTACTTATTTACATTCCTTCTCCCCCTTTTGTCAAAACAAAAAGGAGTTCCTTGGATATAGGTTAGATTATTTAGGTTGGAGGTATGAAAATAAGGTAAGTGTTTAAGGTATATAGGTTGGAGGAATTAGAAGAAGGTAGGTGTTCCAAGTGTATAGTTTGAAGGAATGAAAAGAAGGTGAGTGCTCCAAGTATATAGAATGAAGGTATAAGGAAAAAGATGTGAGAGATAAAGTTGAAGATGATTTATGTGTTTCTTGGATAGTTGAGAGGAGGTCATAAGACATGAGAGTAATGAAGAAATGGTATGTGTTTCGAGTGTATAGGTTGAAGGAATTAAAAAAAGGTAGGTGCTCCAAGTATATAGGTTGAAGGAATGAGAAAAAGGTAAGTGCTCCAAGTATATAGGTTGGAGGAATGAGAAGAAATATGAGAAATAAGGTTGAGGTGGTTCTGTGTTTCTTTGATAATTTAGGAGAGGTCGTGATAGATGAGAAGAATGCATGATAGAATTATAGGTACTTCAAGTATATAAGTGGAAAGTATTAGATGAAACCTAAAGGTTGAAGGTGATTTTGAAGTGGATGAGGTGAAGTATTTGGAGTATGGATGAGCCCTTCATCGTATTTGATAATCCCCTATCCTATCTTCCTATAAAGGTGAGCTTGCATCATCCCTATAAAGTCTTCTATCATCACGGTTTAACCGACTCCTTGCTATTTACCCGCATATCTTCGAGCTCCCCCTTGCTCATTGCATCCCCATGATAATTACATTCCTTGTATATTGACTCTAGCGGATCTATGGATCAAATAAATTGCCATTGAATCTCAAGAAGTTCGATGAGTGCAATTTAGATGAATAGAACGCTTGCAAGTGCTTCCCCTCGGTGTATGCTCCCCCTTGTATGGGGCACCAAGGAATCAAGATATGGATGTGTGCTACAAAACAAAGTTAGTAGACAAGTGCACACATATATATAGCAAGATATTAGCGGGGAACTAGACATGCATTTTAGGTGTTAGTATTCTAAAGTATGACACTTTAAAAGAAAGTTAGAAGCTAGACACATGCAATCATTGTTTTAAAATCAACAATCTAAATGATATAGTTAAAAGACTCAAGACATGTGTTTAAGGACAAAGATTAGACCGACTTTTAACAAACAAGAATGGGATTCGTTTATTGATTGACACAAAAATATTATGAGAATGACTTTTTTAAAGGTAGACGAATGACACTTAATGTCTTGGCGAAATATGCCAAAATATGCCAAAATATATACTTTAAAAATATAAAAAGAAAAATAAGATGAGGATGGAGACGATGTGCTCTTGAATGTTAATGAAAATGATTCGATAGAGCCGAAAAGTGGAAAGGATGAGTGAGACTAAAGAAGAAACGTGTTGACGAGAGGTTGATAGAAAAGATTGATATATCATTTGCGCTAACTATTGATGTGCATGTGATCCTATCGAGACAAAGGTGGATGATTAGGAATTCAAAGGTTTGTTTGGTGTTTTGTTGGTTGACAATGTTGAGGAACAAAGGTGGGTATGTAAAATGAGGTGGTAGTTCTTTCATGGTGAAAGAATAATGAGAGACTCAACAATGTGGTGACTCAATAAAACTTGATTGAATATCTTCTTTATGTTCTTCACTTTCTAGAAAGTGGAAAGTTCAGCGAAGGAGTGACATTTGCATTTAGCAAATTACTTAAATATTTTGGATTAAATAATTAAGTTAGGAGAGATATAGGAGGAATTTTAATAGTAACAGGACTATTAAAAGAGAAGAAACGTTTAGACGTAAGAGGAAACGTTAGAGAAGATAAGACTTATTATAAATGAAAAGGAACGTTTAGAAGTGAGAAGAAGCGTCAGAAGTAAAAAGAGTATTAGAAGTGAGACGACTATCAAAAGTGAGAAGACTATTAAGAAAGAGACGAACCGTTTAGAAGTGAAAAGACCATTTGAGGTGAGAAGAGACGTTTACGAGATGTGAGGGGCAAGATTCGTATGTGAGGGAATTTATTGTGTAATGATAGATTGTAGGTATATCGATTGTAAGGAATGTGTTGGAGAATAAGACGCATTTCATTATGAAATTCTTTTAACAACATAAGCAACACTGCTTATGGGAATTGAGATAATAGAATGACCAATTGATCTTTAGAGAGATGTTGGGCATAGATTTGGGTGAAAAGTAGACGTCAGCTTGTAGCAGAAGAGAGAGAGGGTGTTCGTTTTATGATTTGAAAAAGAAATGATAGATATCTCAAGCCTGCTACCGGCGGTCCCAGACATATTTGGGGGCAGCCAGAATAGTTCTGGGGGCCGCCGAACCGCCAATAGGAGAAGACTTGGTTTTTGACAAATTTTGTGAAGGGAGTGACATTTTAATCTGCATTTCGCCAATTAAAAATGCTTAAAATACTTCGAATGAAGTAATTAAGTTGTCACAACACAAAATGGAACACATACCAGAATCAAAACTAGAAGAACGATTTATGGAATGTGTTCCATCATTCCTAAATCTCGACGAAGATAATTTAATTATTCACACTTGAGGGGTAAAGAAATTATGTCGACGATGTTATCTTCAGACGCAACCTATTCGAATGGAGATGTTTCCTTTTGAACATTGTCTCGAAGGAAATGGTGACGTATCTTCGGTGTGTTTCGTACGCGAAAATAATAATAATAATAATAATAATAAAGAAAACAAACGAAGATGGAGGCGACGAGCTTGACAATGTCAAGCGGATGGTGGTTAATGTACGATAAACTACACTCACAAAGTTATATAGCTCTTCTCGAGCATTGCAAATGTTCATAGAACATTCACACGACGAGGTTTACGGTTGTCTTAAAGGTGGTAGCGGAAATAGTGAAGGAAAGAGATTAGTCGTCTCTATGGTTGAAGAGGCGTGGTTTAATGAGAAGAAAGAGGTGTGATCGAAAGACAAAGAGTGTTTTCGTCGAAGAGAAAGAATGTTTTCGTCGAAGAGAAAGAATGTTTCGTCGAAGAGAAATGGAGAGTGTTTTAACTAATGTTGTTAAAAGGCTTGAATAGGGATTTTCGGATATGACCTTTAACGTTTGCGATTGCAAGTTAAAGATACTTGAATATCTCGGATGAAATATTTAAGTTGTCAAACCTACTTGGAAGGGTATTAGATTTGCATCTAACTTTTCTGTGACAAAGTGTGGATTATTAGGAAGAAAGGGAGATGATGATTAAGGAATGTGTGAAGGAAGACTCTAGAAGATTTAAGACCATTTTATGACTCTTTGAAAATTTAGATTAGTGACCCGGACGTGAAGAAAGATATTATAGTGTGAGAAAATATATACATAGATGTATAAGACATATAGATATAAGCATGCAAGTTTATCTAAGCATGCATCAACATAATAATCAATAAGATTAATGTGTAAGACTGTATGACATCTAAACCTTATTTCTCATACATCAACCTAACATAGTGTAGGTGCACAATTAACATGTAAGTCATGTAAGATGACGCAAACAAAACATGATAATTTTAAATGCAATCATCATGTAAAACATGTTAGCATTTAGCATTTAGGAGCATATGTCATTTAGATAAACTAAGAGATATTTTATCTAAATTGCTAGAAAAAGACAAACGCCTTTATAATAGACATGCATTTAATAGATATATAATTAATTGTTGAGCATCAAAATA
The DNA here is from genome assembly GCA_026074375.1 of Tanacetum coccineum. Classification (NCBI taxonomy): domain Eukaryota; kingdom Viridiplantae; phylum Streptophyta; class Magnoliopsida; order Asterales; family Asteraceae; genus Tanacetum; species Tanacetum coccineum. The sequence goes on along the minus strand of BQNB010182234.1, from coordinate 7,262 downwards.
ATCATGAAGTCATATAATTGCATCGGGCGGGAGCAAGTTATCATCTTGATGCTTCAAAGCACATATATGAGGTGCATGTTGTCTAGTTTGACTAAGGAGAAAACTAATTTCTACTTGCTTAGTGTGCACTCCTAATGAGATACAAAGTCTATCGATGTCGACTATCATTAGGCATATTTAGGAAGAGTCATTTAATCAAATTAGAGAATGAATATGAGACTATCACTAGTGGTTCTTAATTCTGGCTAAACACGACCATTTTTACGGGTTATACCACGAACCCAACTTCACTCTTGGAAGCAATTCAACCGTTAGGTCAAATTGAATTTCTAGTGCAATAGATTCTCCAGTAGTCATTCTCGTGTTAGACAAAATACAATTCCTATATTTTCCTAATGAAGTGTAGCAAAGATAAAATTTGTATTATATTTTCATAGAGGGCCTAACATGACTCACATCTAACTTGCTTTATTTCGGTTTGCATACATCACTAATCAAGATGTGTGGTATTCTAAGGTTAAATGAAGAGCAAGCAATGTTGTTGTTTGTTATAAGAGAGAATGAATCATCTAAGACTAGGAGTATGCTTTAAGAGTGACAATGTGTAATACTCTACAATGAGATGTGTTCTAAGAATGCACCTTTGCATATATTTTATGTAAAGAAATTCTATTGTAAGGTTATTTACCTCAATAGATATTGTGTTTGTTTCTTTATAGAAATAAATGATGATTAACTAAAATTTAGTTACATGTATGTTAGAATTTTGAGCAAGAGATTGACAGAGGAAGATGTTTAATCTAAATGCCATAGGGAGGATCTTCCTAAACTCGAAGATGAATCTTAGGACAACATAGGATCGATCGATCCGAGGAGGTGCCAAATTTTGGGGCAAAGTAGTTTTTCTATTATTTGGGGAGATGGTGTTGTTATTAGTTTATTAAGAGAAACTTATATATGTAAATATAGGTTCTTGGTTTAATTTTTGGAAATGACATCAAGTCTTGCTTATCATGTTAGAGTATTTATAAGTTTCCGATGGAAATTCATAAGTAGTCAATCCTACCTGTTGTAACCTTATTTTTTGTTTTTAGTCTTAAGGTGTTGTGTTAAGTTTTAGCATGTATAATTTGACCATAGCTAATAACATAAATATTTGAACACTTTAGACACAATGAAACATCTTCATTGTAAGTGTGGGTTGCAATTTGATGACTAATCTTGTTGTCTTGCAATCGACTTCGTGATTTCATGTAATAACCAAGGATGGTTAAACATGTTGACTCTGGAAATATATCTATGGGTAATTTGATTATATTTCTGTGATCTAGATAAATTGTAGTTCGGTTTCGTTTAATATTCTATATTTTTGTAATTAGATTGAATAGTGAATGATTATCGTTTGAATAATAATCATCTTCATATTAGAAATCCTCTTACGATCACCTATTGAAAGAAAGCACAAAAATGGTTTGTGGAATATGTTCAATTTTTCCTAATCTTAACCTTAGATGGTTAAAGGGTTCTTATTTGGTGAAGAAGAAATATTATGCTTATTTGATAAAGTAAGAGAGAGTTTTGATGAGAAGATAGTTTGAGTTTTGAATTGTTTGAGCAAAGTTACATATGTTGTGCATTTGCTCAATGTTTCGGCTTTTTGGAGATCCGATGAATTTATCAAATACATTACAGGTAAATTACTGAATATTTTGGAAAAACATTCAAGTCATCAATTCCTACTTCAATGTGTATGTTATGCATATAATTGCAAATTTATTTTGGAAAACCAACTATTGGACAAGGTAGACTCAATTTGACATTATCTACACAAGTGTGAGTTCTTATCTGATGCATATTCTTTTTCGGTCTTGAAAGGGAGGTCTGTTATTTTCATATCATCGAGTGTGATTGAGTATGGAGGTTTAAGATAATATCTCTTGTTATATTTTGATATAATCTTAAAGCTAGACAAATAAGAATCCGATTTCTTGTTCATACTCGAAAACTTGTCAATTGGATTCGTTAATAACATCAATCATAGTTTGAATAACGAGTTGATATATATTCGAAATCGTTCTTGACCCTCACGAACACTCTTTTAAAAGAAGACAATAAAAGATTTTCATAGTGTGTTCCACCTAATCCCAGACTAGTTGTAAGTGCTGAGGGTTGATTGAATAATGACAAGTTAATTTCTGTACTTCAAGATTTTCATATGTTTTGCAGTGTGCGAAAAAACTATTTGTATGTTAAGCATGTATGCATAGTTTTGACATTTTATTAGTATATGAATGATTTTTCTAACCATTATTAATAAAACACACATCTTTTGTTAAACATTATGTGTTTATAAAAAGGAATATAATTATTTGAATGTGTGTATGTTTTTAGAACAATGCAAGCACTAGCAAGTTTTAAAAAATACATTTTAATTTACTTAATTACCAATGTATGTACTACAATCTTTTATTTTGTGTTAACACAATCCCAAGGTCAATCACCGCCAGATGATGAAAAAAGTTAGACATCCTTGTTGGTAAGAGAGTTGATGTGTAGAAATATTTTATGTGTAGTTTTAATATATGATCTTAGGGACATTATTTTTTCCACACTTGACAAACTATGATTTATCATTCCTAAATGGGTTACTACACTCAAGTTGATCTACAAGATGTTTATGTAACACTATTAGATATAGTAGATCTATGCCTTATATGTAATACACAATACAATTTTGCAACTTAACGCAGAAATCTTTTAGGCATTAATCAGGGAAACTTGGTAACTTACAAATGCATACATGGAACATTTGTCTTAGATATATAAATTAGCTCAATTACAAAAAATAGTAATGTTACTTGTTAATATCTATTAAACAGGTTGTGAAACAAAAGAGTACAATACACCATAATCATCTAGTCATACATATATGGATATTCGTCGTTGTTTTGTGTATTAGACTATAACGATGTTTATACTTTAGAATTGATTTGAATTGAAACATAAAATAGTTAACCTCTCCTTATCAAATATTATTAAGATCAATAATTTGAAAGGTACAAATACACTATTTTTCACAAAGATATATCATTTGAAATGCTGACTCAAAGAAAATATAATAATACAAGTTTTAGTTAAAGAAACTCAAAGTTTTGTACCATATGTAGGATTTTGCATTTCTGACGTATTTAGTTTAGAATGAAGACTTGGAGTTTTTTTAATGAAATTAGACTCATTTATCTTTTTAAAATGGTATGTGGTGACACGACTTCTTAGACTTACGGGGTGGCACGACTTCTACGGACTTACGGTTGATTTTATATGATTTTTCGAAGTTTGCCAAATTCTGCTAAAACAGACAGACGGCCCCCGGAAAGGTGACGGCCCCCAGATATATATGGGGCCGCCCTAACATTTATGGGACCGCCACCGGTGACCCAAAAACACGTTTTGTGTACAAAATCATTTGGTGACTCGACTGTAAAACGTAGGACTTTAAGAAGTTGTTTCAGCACGTAAAAAACGTGTTTTGGACGCCATTTCTACTCTTACGACTAAATACAATATATTGACAATTCCAAACTCTTTTAGAAGATTTTCCTTCAAGCTATTTATACGAAGTATATCTAACAACAAAATTATTACGAATCAAGCAACAAAACACTTTTCATATTTAATCCCCCTTCATGGGTAGTTTGATACATGGATCGTACTCTATTTTAAAAACCATTTGTTTTAAAAACTAGAGCGACGTGGCTCCTGATACCAATTATGGAAACCGTAGAGGAGAGGGGGAGGGTGAATACGTTTCCATTAAAAAATTAGATTAGTCACTATAAAAATTACATCACTCTCTACCGGCGGTCCCATAAATATATGGGGTCGCCTAGTACATCAGGGGGCTACCCGATTTATAGGACCGCCTTCAGAAGAGGTTTTTCGGACTAGATCTTTTGTAACAAATCACCAATTAAGTTTGACGCAATATGAGAAGTGTCGATAATATATTTACAATAACTAGTGCATATTCTATCAATATTTCCACACTCACAATGTTTACTACAAAGAGCTACACAACCATAATCACAATGCAAGTGTAAAAGTAAAGCGATAAATGTAAAGCGATAAATGTAAAGACATAAATAAAGAGAAAGGTAAAAGAAAATGCAAACCGAAGACGGTGATTTATAGTGGTTCAGTCACGAAGCTCCTCTTCGCCCTACTCCACTCCCCGAGTATCCATCTCGAGAGTTACTTCACTAATAAATCTAACTTGTGAACTTTACGTTATGTTTTACAAGTTACATGTTTGTCGTCACCAAAACATAAAGAGAATGTATAAATTAAATATCGTAATATTTGCTCTAACAATTCCCCTAAACTTATTTTGTTGCAAAATACCTTTGATTGCAAATAAGACAAAGTTATAAACAAACAAAGCATGATTACAAAATTCATTTAAACATAACAAAACAAACAATAAAGAATTAAAACATATAACACTCCTAAGTACGGGAAAAATAAACATTGGGTTGCCTCCTAAGAAGCGTTTTTCTTTATTTATGAGTCTTGTAGCTAGACTGAAAGTCACACGTCAAGTGTCATAGAAGTGGTCCTGGTCGATGATCTCCCTTGGACTTTCTCTATCGGAGAGTTTCCTAGTGGTGGGGATTGATTGTAGGGTTTTGGTAAACTCTTCTCCGTCTGGATCAATCAGTTTAATCTTGGCATGCCACGCTCCATCTTTGTTTTTAGGTAGTTTGTTCCAGTTTATAGGGTTGTTAATTAAGTCCTCCGATTCCCACATGTTCCTCTTAAGGTTTATGGGTATGGCTCCTAAAAATTCAACCATTCTTCTAAACACAAGGACATCCTTAAAAGGATTGATCTCAGCATTTCTAGCAATTTCCCACTCTCCAGGCAAATGGTAGCCTAAGAAGTCTTTCCTAGCTTAGTAAGGGATTTGTGCGCCTACTACATCCGAGCTAGGGCGTGGTTTGTATGATTCCCTTTTTCCAAGCCTGGTCTAATATGGTGCTTCTTCCTCACCTAAATCGACTCCTTTTACACCGAATACCGACCTAGTGATTCCTTCTCCTACTGCTATCTTGGCCATTATACAGTCTATAACTGCATTGGCGGTTGTAAGGAATCCTCTTCCTACAAGCAATGGGGTTTTGAGGTCTTTCTTCATGTCGATTACGTAGAAATCATTTAATAGTTTCAGTTTTCCTATGTGGACTTCTACGTCTTTGACAATTCCTACGGGGTAAGATTTGGTTCCGTCAGCCAACTCGAAGATGTGGTCAGTCTCTTCCAATAGTCCTATGTTAAGCTTTTTGAAAAGGTAAAGTGGGATTACGTTTACACATGATCCTAAATCAGCCAAGGTGTCGAAGGGTTTTGAATCCCCTAATCTACAAGGTAGAGTGAATAGCCCGGGGTCTTCCATCTTGGCTGATACTTTGCCTTGGACGAATGCTGATCCTTTTTTGCCTAGTTCTAAGCTTTCCACGTATTTATCTAATATTGCGTTATAGATTGGAGCGTGAGCTAGGACTTCGAGAATCGGTAGGTTGAGATGTAAATCCTAGAATTCATCTTCAAGAGTTGGTTTGGGTTCTTTTGGTTGTTGCGTTCCAATCCCCATTCCTGTTTGTAGCTGGCTTGTTTGGGAAATGTTTGCCTCCGTGGAACATGTTTTTATGGCGTTGATTGAAGTGGAGGAGTGTGATAAGCATTGGGGATCTATTGTTGGGTAAGAACGAGCAGACAAAACTGAAGTTATGGAGTTAATGTTCAATTTTGGGTTCTTAACTGTATCGCTAGGTAGTGATCTTGCCAATCGATCGGTGATGGCCTTTAGTACTGTGTCGATTTTGTTGGTCATCTGGCTTTGTTGTTGTTTGAAATCAGCTTTAAACATGGACAATCTAGCATCTTGAGATGCCATGAAGTTGGACACCAATCCTTCTAGATTCGATTGATTGTTAAAACTTTGAGGATTGTTGTTGAAGGGACGGTTCGGGATCGAACCATTGGGTTGGAACCGGTTAGGTGGGTTTGAAGAATTATTTTGGGAATTTTGGGGTTGTCTCCACCTAAGGTTTGGGTGACTTTTCCATGATGAATTGTAGGTGTCACCAAAATTGTTTTGCTCGGGCTTAAAAGTGTACCACTTACCCCTCGCTTCGTCGGTACGCGAGGATGCATATTCAACAAAGGCTTGTTCGGGATGTTCCATGCAATACTGAGTGTCGTGGGGACGACTGCAGATCTTACATGAGGTAGTGATTTCGTTCACTTGAGTAGGCAGCGTTAGAGCAAGATGAGCTTGCATCAAGCATTGAACTTGATTCTCGAGCTCAATGAGGCGGCGGTCGGATGCACTCGAGACATCTTGAGGCAAAGAGATTTCCTTGACCGGCTTAGCGAAATCCCTTGGGTTATTCCAACTTTTGTTGTCATAGAGGGCGAGGTCCTTTAATAATGCCCAATATTCTTTGGCGTTTCGGTCACGAAGCTTACCACCGGCCGATTGATTGATGGTTCATCTTGTGACAGGATTGACATGGTCATAAATTATTTGGACTTGGAGCCAAAGGTCGATGCCATGATGAGGGACTTTTTGTAGTAAGTCCTTGAAACGAGTTCATGCTTCAGATAGAGATTCTCCATGATGTTGTTGGAACATCAGGATATCATTGTGGAGTTTTGCAGTCCTTCCCGGTGGAAAGAATTGAGCAAGGAATCGGGTAGTAAGATCCTAAGGTATTGCCTGAAAAGATGTTGAGCGAATTAGGTATGAAGCAGTTATGCAAGATTTTGTATCAAGATACAAATCACAAATGTGAATTTTGTGGAAAAGAAGAAGTTAATAACTACGTGCCAGCTGTTATTCTAGAAGAGTTATTTGAAGACAAAAGTGAAAGCGTCATGCATGACGAATATGAGTAATAATTCAAGATTCTATGGCCGACAAAAGATATAGGATGCTTTACAGCTGTATGGAGTCTGTATAAAGTTTCCAAACCAATAATGTATAATATTTTCATTTTGTACCCCTGTGAAAAAGGATATATAAGTCTTAGTTTGTAAGGATGTAAGAGAACTCTCTAAACTCTCTCTCGAACAATAAAATAAAATAAGTCTTTCTTTGGTGTGTTACATTTCTGCTCCATTATTACATTGCCTGTAATTATTAGTCTGCTGGCTTTAGGCCCAGACCCAAATATTAGAAAGATACGACTATTAGTTTATTT
>BQNB010182229.1:0-12519 GCA_026074375.1 Tanacetum coccineum | reverse complement strand
ACCGGCTAAACTTACTTGTACAAAATGAGTATAGATAGAAAGGAGGGAAAGCCTATAACATAATGGGTCCGAGAGCATATATCTGCTACATCTTGCAACAAGAGGTAACAACAACAACAACAACAACATACCCAATCCCGTCGAGGCAGGGTACGAGGGAGGCAAAACGTAAACATATTCTACCCCTGTCGTGGATAAACCCGAACGTAGGAAGACTGCTTCCAGGAAGACATCAGGCAAATTTAAGTGTGCGGGTGGGAGTGTGCTAAGAGATACATGTGTATGTGTGAAAGTGTGAAAAGGATAAGGGGTATATAAGACACAAGACGAAAAACAAGCAAACAAAGCTAATAGGCAAAATACCATCAAAAGAACTTGGGAAGAAAAGAGGACATAAACATATAAGAGCATACGCCGCAAGAGAACAAGGTATAAAGAATAGATAAAGCGCAATAGAGACAAGGGCATAAGCATACAAGCGTAAACTCATAAACGCATATGGGCAAGGGCACCTAACAAAAGCAACCAGTGCAAGAGGTATAGAGGGTTCCAAACCTAAATAAACATCTGAATCGCCCATGAATCTAAGAGCGGAGGGAGTGGTCGGCTGTTAGCCTGACGCCAAGCCTTTTGCGCTCGAATAAAAAAGGCCATGGCGCCAACCCTCTCAGCCTGGCGCCAAGCCTTCTCGCGTCATGGCTAACAGCCAACGCGAAACTTAATTTTTTTTTTTAAAGTATCCGTTGGGGGGAGCGGTTTTTCAAAAAAATACCCCTAAAACCCTAATTTTACCCCTTTAAAAATCATATAAATACCCCCTTATTATTTCCACTACTTAACACCATTTCAATACATTTCAACTTCAATACTGCTCTTTTTCCTTTCAAATATGATCAAAAATATCTCAACGTTTTCGACCCAACGACACATTACGATCATTATGATGCGATATTTCAACCCGACTATGATCGATATATGGGCGATTATGAGTCGTAATAAACCATTTATGTGGTTTGTGTGATAGAGAAGCCGGGGGGTTCGTGTGATTGGTCCAAAGAGGGAGGAGGAACATACATATATCGTGAACGAGAAGAGGCGGAACAAATGCTAATCGACGACTATTTTGGCGACGACGAGTATGAACTAAATATCTAAGAACTTCGCGATAGGAAAACACACATCAATCTTCGACAAGACCTTATGGAGCATCTATGGAATAATGATGATGAGTAGTTTGTGTTTTTATTTATGTAATGTTTAATTTTATTCAATATTTAATTTTATGTAATGTTTAAGTTTTATGTAATTATTAAGTTTTATGTTATGTTTTAATTAAATAAAATTTAATTTAAGTATATTTAAATTTTTTATTTAAAAAAAATTAATAAAAAAATGTTATGGCTCTAAGAATTCTGGTGTCAAACCAATGTCACTGAATTCTGATGTCATAGCATTTTTTGTGTCAAACTCCATTTTGCTAACGTGACACCATTTTTTAAGTTTGGCACCAAAAGTTTGGCACCACTACTCTCAGTGCTCAATGCAAGTTTATCTTAGACTTTACAAACCCGTTATACTAAGTAATACTATAAAAACAGATCATCCATGGGTGAAACCAAAGCTTCTGTGGTAAATAATAAATAGGAGTTATAAAAATTAACACAGCCACTCAGGCAGTGATGATTAAACCAAAAAAAATTACCCATTGATTCCGAATCGTCTTTTTCCTTGGTCCCCCAACTTCTTTTCTTATTTTTATAGGAATAAAAATTGGAGACCAACACCGATAAAGGCTTGTTTCCTTTTTTGTTTTACTTTGTTTTATTTTTGGGCCTTGTAAACCCATTAGATCACTTCTTTGTTTGTTTTCCATAAGCTCATTACTTTATCTTCAAGAACAAGCATAATTGTTCGCGCATTGCTGCGGGCGTTATTTTTATTTTTACTTTTTTATTTATTTTGTGCGAGTTTATTTTTTCGGTCTCATGTTTAACAGTTTTTTTTATATGGGCGTATGCGTTTGGGCCTCATGTCACTGGTGTTTTTTTTATCTGAATAAATCAGTACTTTTGTAAAAAAAATTCCTATTTTGTGCCGAGTAATTTTTTTTACGTTGCCTACTTTAAAGAAAAAAAATGTTTAATAGTTGGTTTTTTTATATGGGCGTATATGTGTTTGACCTCATGTCGCGGGTGTTTTTTGATCTGAATAAATCAGTATTTTTGTAAAAAAATTTGTAGGGCGTTATTTTTATTTATTTATTTATTTTGTGCGGGTTTATTTTTTCGGTCTCATGTTTAGTAGTTTTTTTATATGAGCGTATGTAATTTTTTTATTTTGCTTAATTTAAAGGAAAAAAATTGTTTAATAGTTTTTTTATATTTGTGTAAAAAAAAAAATTATATTTGAGCCGAGCAAGTTTTTTTTTTTGCCTAAATTAAAGGAAAAAAAAGGTTTAAATTAGTTTTATTTATATGGGCGTAGGTTTGAGCCTCATGTCACGAGTATTTTATTTATCTGATAAATAAGTACATTTTGTCATTTATTTTTCTTAAATGTGTCGATAGTTTTTTTAATGTTGCATACGTTAAAGAAAAAACTAAATGGGCGGCCCAACTGGGGAAGCCCAGAAAAAGGGTACTGTAGTCAAAGTGGAATTCTAACTAACGATCGTTTTAATTCCCCTATATATAATATATATAATGGTGAGCATAAAAACCGAGATAACCAGATAAAGAAAAGAACTGAAACGAGCTAATAACCGAATCAAATTTGCTAAAACCGAACCGAACTACATATTCGGTTTTTGGGTTGGAATGTAGGTTTGGTAATATCAACCAAAAACCGAATTTATATAAATATATTTTTATAATATATTTATACAGAATCGAAAAATACCTTAAAACTTATCGTAATATAAAAAACTACTTTTATGCTTGAATTTTTTTTTGCCAAATATCTATGTATTTTTTTAGTAAGTTATGTAATTCAGGTTATTTGGGTCAACCCAAAAACCGAGCCGAATTAAAATTCCGTTTTCAGGTTGACTAAAAAAAATTAACCGCACTAACCGAACCGAAATTACCAAACAACCTGATAACCGAACCGATCAACACCACCCCTACTATCTTCTCCAGTTTATTTTTTTTAAGTAAAAAAAATAAAAATAAATTTTTGATTTGGGTTTAATTATCGAGGAGAAATCATTTACTTTATAATCAGATACAAAGCCGCGCTAAGGAAGAGCTATTATGCAATCTTAATGACCGGAAAGGGGAGGGGCAAGCAAATGCCAGTTGTTACTTTGTGAGCCGCGCCCGAACCGAGTCGCCGGAGATCAACTACACCCCATGGGAAAAATGTGTTAGCCTTGCTCAGCGCAAGCTGACGGCTGAAAAGATACTTCCAGGCACACACAATTATTGTAATCATAGATCAGCCGATAAAACAACTGTTGTCAAACTCAAAAATCTCACCGGAAAGGATGCAAAGTAGGAATTTAAGCAGAAGATATGAACATTCCCCCAATACCAGGGCCAATTATATCGATCAAATGGACAAATATTTGGCTGATTTACTCGTGGATACACCCAGAGGAAGAATCCGCCTGATGAACTCAATTGCACAATAACCTGAGGAAGAACTGACCGGAAACCTTGTACTTTGTTCACAGATGGGTCATCCTGTATAGATGGTTCCGGAGCTGGGCTGATACTAACAAACCCGAAAGGGGTCGAATTCACATACGCCATGAGGTTTAGGTTTGAGGCCACCAACAACGAAGCTGAGTATGAAGCATTAATAGCTGGTCTCTTGATCGCAGAACAAATGAGTGTAAAAAACCTTTAAGCAAACGTAGACTCACGGCTTGTAGCCAACCAGGTCAATGGCTCTTACATTGCAAAGGAGTCAGGTATGGTCCAGTACTTGGAAAAGGTAAAAACACTCACAAGTAACTTCAAATAATTTTCCATCAAGCAAGTACCGCAGAGCGAGAACAAGAAGGCGGATGCCCTAAGCAAAATTGCATCTACAAGCTTCGCACATCTTAGCAAGTGAGTACTTGTGGAGGAACTAAATGAAAAGACTATAAATGAGAAGGAAGTCCTCGCTATAGTGGAAGAGAAAGGACACATATGGATGACACCCATATGCGAATACCTCACAAAGGAAATCCTTCCAAAAGACAAAAAAAGCAAGGGCGGTACGTCGCAAGGCATCCAGGTACGCCGTGATCAATGGAAGCTTATACAAGAAATCTTTCTTGGGATCATGGCTCCGGTGTGTTGGACCACTTCAAGCAAACTACGTCCTTAGAGAAATAAATGAAGGATCTTGCAGCATGCACTCCGGTCCTAGATCCGTGGTCGCTAAGGCTCTTCGGACAGGATATTACTGGTCAACGATGCACACAGACACGCGGAACTAATAAGTTAATGCAATGACTGCCAAGTCCATCGCCCCATTCCAAGAAATGCGCAACAGAACTTAACCCCCATCATGTCTCTGTGGCCATTCTACAAATGGGGGATCGACATAGCCGGACCTTTCCCGGAAGGTTCCAGCAAAGATCAAGTTTTTGATTGAAGTCCATTGACTTACTTTATCTCAAATGATTGAGGTCAAAGAAGCCCGTCGCGATTATCACGGGTAATCAAGTGAAGAAATTCGTATGGGACAACATTGTCTGCAGATTCGGACTACCAGGGGAGATTGTATCGGATAACGGAAAACAGTTTTTCGTACAACCCATTCAAAGACTGGTGTGAAAAACTATGTATCCGCCAGTGTTTCGCCTCTGTGAAGAATCCAACAATGGCTTGGGCCGAAAGAGCAAACAGAAGTTGGGAGATAGGAATCAAAGCCGATTTGGATGAAAGAAGCAAGGATTGGAGTAAGAGAACTCTCACACGTCCTATGGCAACAACCGCACCATGATCAAATCACATGGAGAAGACATTGTTTTCATTACCGGATAATATCGCACGAAGCAGTCATACAGCGGAAATAGGCATACCAACACAAAAACCTCCGTCTGCGAAGTAGACTTGACAGGGAATGACGAAGCTTTGGAAATAAATTGGACCTCCAAGAAAAAAGTAAGCAAGTAAGCTAATTCTGTAACATTTCCCTCAATTCCACGGTTATTTAACGACACCGATTATTCTATTATTCGTCACTATTTACTTTGGTCCGATACGCGTTTACTTTTAAATTAACTTTTAAGCTAAATCGCGTAGACTGGAAATAATCATTTAATGTAAACGGCCATCAAATAAATTAAGGTTTACATCAACCAAGTAATAAATAGTTACTAAGGAGATAATTATTAACCTTGCGTATCTTTTTTTTATTGGTCACGTAAAAGTGTTACGTTTCGCAATAAAATACATTTGGACACACCCCAGAAATACCTAGACTTACCTAGACTCAAACCAATACCCACTTTGAAACCTTAAACACAAAAATTAAATCAATTCTTGTGTAAAACCCACTATAGCCGAATATGAGTACCAAAAACAACTAGAAATCTTCCAAGATATTGCTAAGTACTTGTACAAACTCCCTTTAATTAAACTTGGTACTTAGTGTCCCCTAGCTAACAAATACACAATGGGTAATAACCCATTTACTTCCTTTGTGCATCTTGATGCCGCGGCTAAGCAAGAGACACACACACAAACCATAAGATCTCTATATCTAGTGTAATCTTGTACTTAGATTGAGCAATTAAGGAGTGTACTTGGTGGTTTTAACAAAACAATGAGTAACCAACTAGAAACCCCAAAAACTACTTGGATTAGGGCACGGTTTGGGTTAGTATGTGACTAGGAAATATAACTAGCCTCATTGCCTATAAATACACACTCACATCTTACCATTTAACACTCTTGCAATTCACAAAACACTCAAACAACTAATCACATACTTGTTTCTCTTATTCGGGTCACAAACCGCAAGCAAACACTCCCATCATCTCCTTTGAACCCATAAACGACACTAAGGTTACTTTAACAAGCACATAAGGAGGTACACGAGCCAAGGGTTGGCATACATTGGGTATACGATCGGGTATACGCTTGGGGTTAGCATTCCATACGTCCAATACTCGTCAACCAAGTCGCTAAGACCCTTTGTAAGTCATGTACTAAACTTATACGTACTCGTATCGTGCATTCTTCCTTTATTTACTAGTCTTTAATCACGTCAGTTTGTAACTAACGAGTTCATGTGAACAAATATGTGCATGAGACAACCAAGCATGGTTCACGCACATATATATACTCGTGTACTACTTGTGTGGTGCTAAAACTTAATAAAACGTGTAAGACATGATTTAATAACAAGCTAAGGCTAAGTGTTTTCGTTTAAAATACAAGTGTGAGAACCAACATGGACACCAACACGTACCAACGATTTCTACGAAACTTATACGTAAACATTTCGCGTACACTTAATAGTTTGGCTTGGGAAGGAGTATATAAGTCGCTTAAACAATTGCATGTGACGGACTCGACCCTCATATAAGCTAAACGAACTCATTCGTGATTGCTAGGGCTATTAACGAAATCCTAAGAAACACCAAGGAGCTTAACGGGCCACTAGTGGTCTCGTTTAAACCAAGCAACCCGAAGTTGGGCCCAACAGGCCCAACAGCCCATTAGTTAGGGTCCACGGCTAAACATTAAGCTCACATGAGCTTATTGAGGGATCGAAAGGGCTTATGGAACCTAGTACATAAACAAACACCCTAAGAAACCACACCGGGCCTTAATGGACCTCGTGGTCATTAGCGAGGCCCAATATGGGCCCAACAGTCCTAATAAGCTCAAAACAACTTAATTATAAGCTCTACGAGCTTATTAAGAATCTTACAAACTTATTTGAAACTAATATGGACCCTTAGTATGTTTAGAACCCAAACAGATCCTTAAATGAGCTCGTTAGCCCATTACCGCGAACCATAAAACCCATAAGCCACAAATAAGCTTTGACAACTTATTTATGAGCTTAAGCAGATTATAAGGATTGTAATAAGCCTAGACGAGCTAATGGACCTTAGAGAATTAAGCCCAAACCCTTAAAATACTTATCGGGCTCACATCAGGCCCAACAAGCCCGTTAACGAGCTTAATAGCTTATTTGAATAAGCCATACCATACAAGCAGCATAGACAGGCCTATAGGTGCTTATTGAGATGAGAAAATAAGTTGGAATACTTGGTAAAGACCTTTTTCAACCTTTCGGGTTAGGATCATTTGGCTATCAAGCCTAATAAGCTTGAATAAGCTTAAATAAGCTCCCTCGAGCTTATTTTTCAGCTTAACGGTTTTTATTTAAGCTTAATTAAGTCAAATAAGATCTTATGTGCTTATTTGATCTTGATTGGACCATTTATTAGCTTGATGGGCCTTAACGGACCCAATAAGCCCAATAAGCTCAAATAAGCTCATTCGAGCTTATTTATAAGCTGCCAACGGCTTATGTAGCTTATTGGAGTTAATAAAACCTATTGTCACTTGTTAGATCTTAATTGGAGTTAAAATGCGATTTTTACAAGTTAAGGGACTAAAAGTGTCAATTTATAAACTCAAGGGTTAAAACTGTCAAAAACTGTTTTAGAAAGGTCTAGGGACTGTTTTAGACATTCTAAAACTCAAAGGGGCTGTTTTAAACATATAAGGACCAAAAGTATAATTTTGTAAAGTTGGAGGACTAAAAGTGTAATTAGGGAAACCTAAGGGTTTAAAATGTAAATATTGTATATTACATAAACACAAGGGCTGTTTTGTAATTATAGAAAACCTAAGGGTATTTTATAAACAAAAGTGATTCCATAGACACTTAACATATCGGACGAATTATATTCGGATAATATACAAGTTAACCTACGATTTAATAAATACGAATATTTATTAATAACTTATATACGTATACAAGAACGTGTGACATTGTATACCTTCCCAAGAGCCATCAAACAATTTCAAAATACGATAAACATGTGCACCACCACACAAGTGATAACAGTATATATATATCAACTAGTAATTTATTGTAGTTTATACATTAAGTCTTTAGCCTAAACTTGTAGACTAAGACTGGCCGTATTTACTTAGGTATCTGACGGTGTGATTTCATACTTGGATATATATTATCATTTCCAGAGGACTATTTACTAAGGTGAGTTCATAGCCCCATGTTTTACAATTATTTAAATGATTTACATCTTTGGGGTGAGAACATGCTTTGTTTTACAAATTGGACGCAAGTGTACATTTTATACTATGATCACGTGTTTGCCTAAGTAGCGATAACCCACTGAGCCCTTTATCATGAACTGTCAATCACTAGGTTGTGAGCGCGAGTGTTATAAATAGATCTATTTGGGATTGACATCCCCGTTTGGGTGAGTAGCGCTCACTGTGCCGGGTTGCCGGACAACAAACGTATACCATGTCGGATTAGGATGTTGCGGGTTAGAACATCATTCACGGGCATTTATTGGCAATTTATTGCATTCATACATGTCGAGCTTCAGTGTCATGAGCTTAGGAAAACGTAATTACTTTTTATGATGTTTGCATCTGTTGCTTAATCATACATTTGAAAATCTTGCGGTCCTACTATTGATTTACATAAACCTATGAATTCACCAACTTTATGTTGACGTTTTAAGCATGTTTTCTCAGGTCAATAAGGCACGAGGTGCAGTGATACATTGGAAGTCAATAATTGAAGAGTCATATCAAAGATTTGGGGTCTTATTACATTTTGGGGACAATTGTTATAAACCGAAATCTTTATTTATACTGTTGAACAATTTGAAGCCATGAGCTTATGTAACAGACAAGTATTTTGTTAATCCAATGTATCTTTTTCAAACGACACGTTTAGTGGTCGTTCTCATATCTTGTGCTATTGATCTATGAAGTAACGCCCTCGGATATACATTATATTCCGCTGCTACCCAGATTTGGGGGTGTTACAGATTGGTATCAGAGCCAAGGTTATAGAGAACCTGGTCAAGAGTTTTTGTCTGGACTATAACCATTTTCAAATACTATTTTCACAAATGGGATTTGCACGGGATATACATACATTACTTGTTTGCATCTAGGATATATGCTTACATGATATACACTGTTTTAGCATTAGTAATTACTAAGTGCTTGCATGATTGATATATGCGTATATGAAATATATTACATATATTACTATAAGAATCTTATAAGTAAAACTTATAGATATAACATAGAGACCACTCTTATAATTAAAACTTATTGTCATATCATACCGATCTCTCTTATAAGTAATACTTATATAAGCTATTTTTGCTTTTTGTAGTAGTCATGTCTTCTGCATCATCTGCGGTTACCTACACTTCCGTCTACACCAACTCTGAGCCCGGCAGAGCCTTCTAGGGAGCCGATGATGAGGAGGCATCTGAGGGAGGCATTCCACGGGTCATCATATTAGGATACGACGGACTCCCTATACAACCAGTAGCCCCACCATCACCTGACTACATACCAGGCCCAGAGGATCCACAGACACCGCCAGTTCCTCTGGACGAGGATGAGCGTGAGCCTATGTTCATACAGACACATGATCCTAACTACGTGCCAGAGCCTATATACCTTAAGTATATACCTTTGGAGGATGAACATGAGTTTCCAGCTGAGGAGCAGCCATTACCTCCTGTTGATTCACCTACTGCTGAGTCACCCGGATACGTAACTGAGTCGCATCCCGAAGAGGATCCAGAGGAGTACGAGGATGATGAGATGGAGGATGGTCTGGTTGAGTATCCTATGGACGGGGGAGATGATGGAGATGATGATGCCGGCTATTCATCTAGGGATGACGCCAATGATAAGGATGAGGATGACGACAAGGATAACGAGGAGGAGGAGGAGGAGCACTTAGCTCTGGCCGACTCTGCTGTTGTTGTACCTACTGATGAGCCTATTTCCCCACCTGAAGGAACAGAGCCTGTTATACCACCACCCTCCACTGACATTACTATTAGGACTAGGATTACCGTCCGGCCTCAGACTTCCATATCCCTTCCACTAGAGGCAGAGGTTGAGAGACTTCTGGCCATGACTACTTCATCACCATCACCACTTATCTCACTGTCACCACCCTCTGCAAGAGAGTGCCTTGCTAGGTATACGGCCCCACCTGTACATTCATCACCACCACCGGTGCCATCACCATTACTACCACCATCTGGGTGTCCAACCCAAATCCAGACACTCAAGATAGCATCCACTCAGGCCCTTATTGATGCAGTTACTGATTACCATCTCCTCACTAACATACCACCATATCTGTACATTCCACACCTGTTGAAGCGTTGGGTTTGTTATTCCCGAGTCCGAGTTTGCACCTTTGTAAGAGGTTGTGTTTGTACAAGATAGCTACCAAATTTGAGATCGGGTGAGTGTTCTATGCAAGGATCGTCAAGTGGTAGGGGATTGTTTTTTGGGTTTTAGGGGTGGGGGGGTTTTTGAGGGGTACATTATGGGGTTGGCGGGTTGTTTTTGTTTTTTCGTTTTTTCTTATCTTGTTTTGTCAGCACAGTAGTTGCTGAGAGATGCGAAAGGGATTAGAGATGTTTGGGTTACGGCATTAGGGATACTTTGGGTAGATCCTCGGCAGAGGCAGTTCCTGAGGCACCTTAACCATGGGACGACGGTCAATACTTAGTTACAGAGTTGTTGAGCTCCATGAGCATATGATTCAAGGACTTGTACCAGGCCTTATTAGAGGATGATCAGATAGTAGGTCTTTCGTATATCACAAACGAGGCGATATGGACTCGCAGCGGTGTCGACTTAATTATGGGGGTTAGGATTGAACATTCAGGAGACTGTATGGGTGGTGGATGAGGAGGCCTTTGCTTCCCGAGAGCCTTTGGTCCTCACTCGATAGGTATTGAGTCCAGGGAACCCATCAGAGCTTCTGAACCACCGTGATCTTGTGGGTGAAAAATGACCACCTTCAGGCACATCAAGAATCAGCTAAAGCTTTAGGGGTACTCTCTCATTAAGAAACGACTTTGCTTGATGTGATGATGGGATTGGGGTGGTGAGTGATAGCTAGAAACACGCGTAATGTGAGGGGTAAATTCTCAACCCCGACATGGAACACCCACTTTTACGTCCTAAGGTGCCCAGTCAATTTGCTTAACACCTTTTTGACTTCTTTTACTATTTAAGACTTCGATTGACCTTATTGGCTTTTCCTGGGCTTATTTATTTAAGTGTTTTTAAGTTCGTATTTTTATGTGTTCTATAATAGTAAGAAACTAAGATTTTTCTTAGATTTTTAATTCAATCTTTAGTATTTTTCGTGCATTTATTTAGATTAAAAACTTTAAAAAATCATAAAAAATAATTAAAAACCAAAAAAAATAAAATTCTTTTTCTGAAAATTTTCTTTTAATAGTTAGAAGGTTTAGGAATTAAATTTACGTTCGTAGGGCTTTAATTTGATTTACTTGCTTACTTGTCGCATTTTCTTTAATACCCGTTAACGTTTTTTATGTTTAATTGCTTAATTGCTTAGTCGTTTACTTTCTTTGCATGTTTTACATGTTTTTATGCGTAGAATTAAGAAAACAAATCAAATCTTTGAATTATTCACTTGTGCGATCACAAACTAAACCGATTGTCTATTCACACTTCGCCGAGGACAAACGACCCGGGAGGTTTTAGGAATTGCTTTGGTCAAAAGCAATCTTCTTAAATCTTTTGGAATACGTATACTACTATACTATAATTGTATTTGCCTCTTAATTACACATACTTGTTTGTGTGTGTAGTTTTGGGACGGATCAATTTTTGGCGCCGCTGCCGGGGAAGTGTGTAGCGATTTTCGTGTTTCCGTTTGAAGATTAGTATTTGAAGACCCTTCCCCGTGAAGTTATAATTCCCGTTTGTGAATATTTTTCTATAAAAATTCAAAAATATTTTTATTTTCTTAAGTTTTTGTGAATATATACCAAGTAATAAAAAAAATACAAAAAAAATCGAAAAACAACAAAAATAACGGTCTTGTGTCACTTACGAAAAAGGCGCACCTCTTTTGTGAAGTAAGCTATAAGGTGGGTATAACGAGGGTTGTTCCAAGGAACTACGACCCAAAGGGACAAACGTTTTTAAGGCGATTCGCTCCCACTACGTCCCCCGCTTGCTTGCGAGTTTCACTTAACGGAGTTACCCTAAGTTTGTTGATTATTCGATGAAATAAAAATATTTTTTGAATATATTTTCTCCTCGTTTGTTTTATTGGTTTTATTTGTAGTGCATGCGCATAAGAAATTCCTATTATCCAAATAATTCACCCGTAACCATTCCGAGACGTCAAAATAGACGACGTGCTCCAAACATAGTCGAACCCGAGCTTCGTACTATCATTGAAGTTGCACCAATAGCGGATAATCGAACAATGGAGGAACTACTTCAAGCACCCACGGAAGGGTATGGAGAAGCTATCGTCATACTGGAAATT